>JAGKTI010036040.1:0-11143 GCA_018397915.1 Birgus latro | reverse complement strand
GTTTTTTGAGCTGTATAACTTCAGAAGAGCCAGTGATATGAACATTCGGGAGTTCGTGACAGAATTTGAGCATGTTTACTTCAAATTTACCAAGCAGGACATGGAACTGCCAAATTCTGTGATGGCTTTTATGCTCTTAGCTGCATGCAAACTTTCAGACAGTGAACGACAACTAGTGATGTCCGCGATAAATGAGGTGACATACGAAAACATGAAATCTGCCCTGAATCGTATTTTTGCTGGTGAAATTGGCAGGCAGAACGAGGCATCGGTGTCCGCCCGGGAAGTAAAAGACGAACCAGTATTTTGGAGTGACGAAACGCTTTATGCTAGAGGTACTCGACGAGGACGGAGAATGTTGCGGGGTGGTGCAATACGTGATCCACGTCGGGGTAGTGGCCGATGTTCAACCGTATCTGCTAGAATTCCCCAATGCTCATCCACCGGCAAGAGGCAGAACCCACCTGGGCCTGACAGAAAGGTATCGAGGTGTTTCGTATGTGATTCTAGCTTTCATTGGGCACGTGACTATCTGGATGCATACGAAAACGACGGCAGTCGAGAAGAGAATTCTGAAACAGTGCATCTGTCGTTGTTTATGGGCTATGCGGATGATGCCGCTAGTAGAGGTAAGTCACAGACTCTAGTAGAAGAATCTAAGGGATGTGCTCTTCTAGACACAGGGTGTTCTTCAACTGTATGTGGAGTTGAATGGATCAATTGCTATCTAAGTGAGCTCACTGATTAACGTGATGCTGTAAGAGAAGAAGCGTCATCCTCAATGTTTACTTTTGCAGATGGTGTCACAGTTTCTTCCCTCAAACGTGTTACTCTGCCCTGCTACGTTGGAAACATGCGTGCTACCATCGTGACTGATGTTGTGGACTGCAATATTCCCTTGCTGTTGAGCAGACGTTCCATGAAAAAATCAAAAATGTTGATTAACCTTGGAACTGACTAGGTCAAAATTTGTGGAACTATCATTGATTTAAAGTCCTCATCTTCAGGCCATTACTTACTTCCAATTTCCTTGACTAGATCATAAATTTTGTGAAACGGTTGGCAACTCGTGGGGGTGATGTAGAAAAAACCGCTTTGAAGCTTCACAGGCAATTTGGACACCCAACATCGGCAAAACTAATTAAACTGATCACAGATGTGGGAATTAAAAGTTCAAAACTGGAACAGGCTGTCAAGGCTGTATCTGATGCTTGTACAGTCTGTTGCAGATTTAAGAAAGCCAAGCCCGGACCCGTAGTCAGTTTGCCCATGGCGTCTAAGTTTAATGAAGCCATAGCAGCCGTGGCTCAGTGGGTTAGAGCGCTCCGCTCTGGCCGTAGGGTCGGAGGATCGAATCCACCCAAGGGTCATTGGTAGACATCAGGAAGGGCATCCGGTCATAAAATGCTACACGCTCCAATCCAAAAAGGCCGACGCATGCAAGCATGTTGCAGCCTTCAAAAACGAAAGGAACGATAGCCATGGATTTAAAAGCTTGGGGAAAGCATTATTTCTTAGTCCTTGTTGATTTGGCAACCAGGTATTGTAATGCGATAGTAATCACAGATAAGTGTGCACCTACCATTATCAAAGAAATATTTCAGAGCTGGATTGTTGTGTTTGGCACACCTAGAAAAATTCTTACAGACAATGGCTGTGAATTCAATAATGCGGAAATGCGAGCATTGGGAGAGGCCTTCAATATCAAGATCATGACAACGTATGCAGAGAATCCTTGGAAAAACGGAGTCTGTGAGCGTCAAAATGCAGTCACTGGTGACACTGTTAGGAAGATAATGGCTGATAGTCAGTGTGAATTGGATGTGGCCTTGGCATGGGCAGTATCGGCAAGAAATGCTCTCACCAACTACTCGGGCTTTTCTCCTAACCAACTTGTTTTTGGGCAAAACCCTGGTCTGCCTAATGTGTACGCAAATGATCCTCCAGCCTTGGAACCTTCATCACCATCGAAAATTGTGAAAGACAACTTGAACGCTTTTTATTGAGCTAGACAAGAGTTTATAAAGACCGAATCAGATGAACGCTTGGCTAGGACTCTACGGCACAACGTACGTTCGAGTGACCTAAACGACATCCGGAATGGAGATGAAGTCTTCTACAAAAGAAATGACAGTCATGAGTGGAACGGTCCCGGAATTGTAATATGAATGGAATATGAAATTTAGGTCGAAGGCCAAGCACTGGGACCTGAGAGGTCATTCAGCGCTTTGATGAGTGAAGTATGAAAGATGATGGTTTAAAAGAATGAGTTTAAAAATGGGGAAAACTACTATACAATAATTATACAAAATCGTAGGTAAAATGAAAACAGATGTAGACAGCAAGCCCTAAAACATAACTATGACAACACTAATCATAGCTTGTAGTACAGCCCTGTCTCCTTTAAAAACGCCATAAGGCTAGAAACATTTGCCCTATTACCTAAAACAACTGATAGGGATCTCCTATTTGTTAAAAATTTCACTCGAGAACGGGCGTAGATCGGACAGTCCAATAAAATATGTCTGCAAGTTATTGTGACATGACAGATGTCACACTGAGGTGGGACCCCTCGGTCCACTAGGAACCCATGAGTCAAACGCGTATGGCCAATTCGCAGCCTAGTCAGCCTCGTCTCAAAACCCCGACAAGCCTGAGAAGAGGATGACCAGGCATAGACCGAAGGCCGGATCTCTTTATACTTCGAGTTATTGGCCAGGGAGAGGGAAGCCCATCTCGCCTGCCACTCAGACCAAACAAAGTTATGGATAACGGTCTTCATATCAGAATAGGGAACCTTATTATACCCTACAGAAGGAAGAGAACATGCGGATTTTGCCTCTTTATCAGCGAACTCGTTCCAATAAAGATTAACATGAGACGGTATCCAGCAGAACAAAACCAATTTATACTTTGCAGCCAGGCGCCAAAGCCAAGACTGAATCTTCCTTATTATAGGATGGAATGTATTAAACTGCTTAATGGCGGTCAAGCTTCCGTAGGAGTCTGAATATATTGTGAACGTCTTTCCTGGCATTGAGTAAGCCACTTCAAGAGCCTTCTCGATAGCAGTTAGTTCAGCAGTAAGAACAGAGGCATTGTTTGAAAGCCGTCCAATGCGTACACCCCCTTTATGGACAACAGCAAAACCTACACCAAGCTGTGACTTTGAGCCATCTGTATACAACTTTACTGAATCCCTGTGGAGGAGATCATGGAGCAAAAACTTCGATTTAATTTCTGCATCCGAAGAGGTTTTCGTACATATGGTTTTGGGACACACATTAGGTTTCGGAATGAGCCAAGGAGGAAGATTGCTGTAGCTTACTGGTTCAATCTTTTGCTCCCTCAGTGATGCGTCACCCACAGGTAGCATACGAATCTGAAAAGGTATAGAGGCTCTTGGGCCACGGAACTTTGACGAGTCACATTGCAACAGAACATCAACACGAGGATTGGTGTAACGACTGCTCTTGATTCGCACAATGTAGCGAAGCCCTAACTCATGCCTACGTAAGTCCAGAGGAAGCTGGTCTGTATCTACGTATAAACTCTCCACAGGGGAAGTGCGGAAGGCACCAGAGCACGCTCGTAGACCCGTATTGTGGAGCACATCAAGCTCATGAAGTTTAGTCTTACAGGCAGAGGAATAAATTTGGCAAGCGTAGTCAATCTGTGATCGGCATAAAGAGTTACAGAGCTTGATAAGGGAGTTCCTATCTGCACCCCATTGAAGACTAGAGACCACTCTAAGGATATTCAATGATTTCTTAACTTTAAGCTTCAGAAAATCAATGTGCTGTGACCAAGAGAGACGAGAGTCAAAGATCATGCCCAGAAACTTAATCTCCTTCTCAAAAGGGATGATGTCATCGTTTAACTTTAAGTGTGGGACAACCACCTGGCGTGTGCTTCTAGTGAAGCGGACTGCAACAGTCTTGGAAGGTGAAAAGCAAAAACCATTATCATCAGCCCAACGACAAATAGTATTTATGGACTTTTGCAAGTGATGACTAATCTCAACTGCATCGTAGCCGGACACACAAATTGCCAAATCATCAGCATATAGGGAGCCCAGCACAGGGCAGGAAATCTGATCGAGAACACCATTGATAGCCACTGCAAAACAGGTGACACTAAGAATGCTGCCTTGGGGAACACCCTCCTCTTGCCTATAAGGACTGGATACAACATTTCCGACACGAACCTTAATGTAGCGTTCCGACAAGAAGGAGCGGATAAAACGAAACATATTTCCCTCAATTCCATATCGAGACAACTGAAGAAGAATACTAGTGTGCCTGGTTGTGTCGTACGCTTTCTCAAGGTCAAAAAACACCCCAATTGTCTGATAATGGTTGGCAAAGCTTTGCTGGATATTATTTGAGAGGATCAGAAGGGGGTCTAGTGTCGAACGGTTCTTCCGAAACCCAAACTGGTAGGGAGAAAGCAGCTTTTCGGATTCTAAGTACCACATTAACCTTGCATTAACTAGCTTTTCCATCATCTTACAAACATAGCTTGTAAGTGCGATAGGCCTATAGGAGGTAGCCAAAAGAGGATTTTTGTTTGGCTTGCTGATGGGGATAATGAGGGAAACTCTCCAACTGGCAGGGAAAATGCCCGATTCCCAAATTTTGTTAATAATCTTTACGAGGAACTTTGTAGCCACAACAGGCAAATTTGTGAGCATTGAATAGAGGATGTTGTCCTCACCTGGAGACGTAGAGGTAATCGATGACAACACGTCTTCCAGTTCCCCGAGTGTGAATGGAGCATTATAGGCAGCATTGCAAGAAGATGAAGAAGGTGGAGGCATGTCAGGAATACCATTCCCTGATATTAGAGAGGACTTGGAGACATCAGCAAAATGCCTCCCTAAGGTCTCCGCAACCTCAGCAGGATCAGTAAGAAGGTCGCCACCTATTTTCAATGTCGGAGTGGGAGATGGGATGAATTTGCCTGAAAGCTTTCTAATTTTCCTCCATATAACCCTAGAGGGGGTCTTGGAGTTAATGCCGTTGATGTAAGATATCCAAGAGTCCCGCTTAGCCTTTCGAAAGTAGCGACGTTGCTTTGCCATGGCACGTTGGTAAATTTGGCGCGTGGCAGCTGAGCCACTGGTCTTGTAACGCCGATAACATTTCCTCGTAATTTTCCTTAGTATGGCACAGGTTTTATTCCACCAGGGGACCGCAGGTCGATGCGGTTTACCTTTCGACATAGGGATGGCCTCACGGGCACTGCCCATAATTGCAGCAACAAAACAATCATAGGCTTCCAAGTGACTAGAGAAGGACTCGAAAGGCCTAGCCAGAAGTATACCATTTTTATAATTCAACCAATCAGCCTCCCGCTCCCTCCACCTAGGAGAGGAATAAGCAGGGACATTTTTCACATACTTTAAATGGATTGGATAATGGTCGCTTCCATGCAGAAAAGGGTTTACTGACCAGTGAAAATCCATAAGGATGGAAGGAGAACACAAGCTCAAGTCAACAGCGGAGGAAGCTCCGCTACAGACATTATGGAAAGTCGCAGAGCCATCATTATAAACCGAAATATTATACGATTGTAGTATGTCATCCATAATCCTCCCACCAACATCCCAAACTGTACCACCCCACAGTGGATTATGGGCATTAAAGTCCCCAAGAAGGAGGAAGGGAGCAGGAAGCTGACGGATTAAGTCTTCGATGTCCTGCTTACTGAAACCACCACGAGGTGGAAGGTACAAGGAGCATACCGTGAGTGAATATTCCAATACAACTGTAACAGCAACAGCTTGAAGAGTTGTCTGCAACTGAACCAAGGAGTGCTGCAAGGACCTGTGAACAATTATTGCTGCACCCCCATGCGCCCGATTACCTGGCGGAGGGGGAGACCCGTGAAAGACGTAATTCAATCCAGGATTGTATACCTCAGAGCCCAACATGGTCTCCTGGAGACAAACAAAACCTGGATCAAAGTCATGAATCAGAACTTTTAGTTGCTCAGACCTAGAGCGAAGACTCTTACAGTTCCATTGCAGGATATCAGAATGGAACGTTACTTGCTAATGATAGGAGCCCCAACCTTTCCATTATGCGGTTGGGAAGATGAAGGCACACGTTTGATATTAGGGTGCAAGGACAGATGACTGCTCCTCACGGACTTGTCTGCATTGGATTTGGTGGCTGGAAACTTAGAAGTCTCAGACGAAACAGACACGGGTTTTTGTCGCCTCAGGAGGGGATGGACAGCTGAATCAGGCATTACAGGGGGGTCAGAGACAGAATGTAAAGGAGAGGCATCCATCAAACGGTCATCAAGTGGACAGTCCTTATCAAGATTTGAGAACTTATTGGATAGTAGCATAACACCAGTATCCGTAGGGGGAGAAGAGTTCCGGGACCTCTTAGAACGGGGAGGACAAGTGAAGTCATTGTCAGCCTTTGCATTCGGAGTACGAGAGTGCTCCCTCATAGAGGGAGCAATCGAACTCTGCTTTCTAATTGCCTTTGAAGGACGAGGTGACAACGACATTGCTCGAGAGTGCTTCCCCACAGAGGGAGCAACTGCACTCCGCTTACTGACGGCCTTTGAAGCACGGGGAGACAACGATAGTGCTCGAGAGAGGTCCCGCTCAGAGGGAGCAACCACACTCTGCTTACTGACGGCCTTTGAAGTATGAGATGACAATGACTGGGCAGAGGACAACCGAGAAAATAATGGACCCTTACCGGAGACAACACCAGTACCACGAAGGGCTTGGGATGAATGCAAATCTGAAGTTAAAAGACCAGGAGAGGACTTGTCACCAGAAGCTGGAAGAGGCTTGGCGGGGAACTGAGAATTGTTCTGCTTAGGGCTGCTAGTAGTAGTGTGAGGAAGTTGAGGGGACTTTCCGTCAAAACGATGAGATAGAAACCCTTGGACGACATTTGAAAATTTGGAGCTAGGGTGTTTGTGGGCCGTCAACAACCGATGCCGAGCACTTCCATAGCTAATATGCTCATTGTCTGCGAGCAAAATGATTTCCTGCTCGAACTGGTACCGCAGGCACGTTTTTGAATTTGGAGAGTGATCACCACCACAATGCTTGCAGAACTTAGAGTTAGAGCATGATTCAGGGTCGTGACTGGCAGAACAAATGAAGCATGTCTTCTGACTTTTGCAGGAGTCCTTCACATGACCATAGTCGAAACAGTTATAGCACTGTGTTGGTCTACGGAGAAACTTCTTGACATGAAATCTCAGATGTCTGATTCTGATGTAGTCCGGCAGATGAGGTGATGAAAATGTCAAACAAATAGCGGAATTTGTGCCTTTCAGCTTCTTTACCTCAATAACATTTGCAGGACAACGACACAGTATCTCTTCATCCTTAAAGTCACATAAATCACTGCTGTAAATGACTCCTTTAGCAGTGTTGAAGGTTTTATGTGGGGAGACAGACTGAAGAACCGAGTCAGGAGATGGAATAAATTTAGACAAAAGGGCGGCTTGTGTGTCATTCCCCGCTTTAATTAACAAATTCCTCCCATACCTCTTTAGATTCCCCTCAGGGATATTTCCTATTTTCCTCTCGAGACATTCAGATCCTTTGATAAAGTTGTTCATGCCATCCTTATATGTGGCGACATGCCAGTATTGCCTAGGAATGTCTCTAGGAATGTCAGGAGTGCCGTCATCATCCTCGAAAGGCTTAGGTATAAAATCAAAATCATCATCAGATAAATTGGCTATGCTGAAAAGTTTAGCCTTGCATCTAAATAAAATGGAGCCTTCATCTAAAGCTCGAAGAGCAGCCAATGCAGAAGTGCTCTCGCTAAAGGTGACATATGCGTCAAATGAAGCTCCATCCGGGCACAGTATCAACTTTAACCTGCTCATGACGCCAAAAGGCCTCATGGCAGCATAAAGGGAATCATAAGCAATTTCTTCCCGGATTCCAGGACAGAAAAGTACCCGTAAATGCGGGCCGTTCTCGGAACAAGCACTAACATTGGGGGGAGTGGAAATCATAAATGAGAAAAAAAACTTCATTCCCCCACCCACCATGGAGCCCAACAAGGGGAGGTCGTGTGCCAGGGAGAACACCACTGGCGACCCCAGAGGTAGCGGGAGAGTATACGCGGGTAACCACCAGGGGACCCGGGCAAGGGTGGCTCCAGGACAACCGGAATTGTAATAGGCAGAGATGGGAGACAAATTCTGGTGAGACATGGCAGTGTATACGTGCGAGTGCATGTATGTCGTCTAGCGCGAGCGCAAGAGCAAGATACTACAGTTGAAAGTGATGTCAGCAGCGATGAGAAGAAAAATGTTGTCCAGGAGAAGCCTAATGACGATCCTACGCAAGTGCTGAATGACTATCCACCAGATGACGAGTCGGAAGATGGTGTGGTCCCAATCGATGAGCCTCCCACAGATTCTGTTCCGATTAATCAGCTTCCCAAAGTTTCTGTTGGTCAACATATAAAGGGAATACAGTAATCCCTCTAATATCTGGACGTCCAATAACCGGACATACTCACTAACCGGACATTCTGGGCTGCCCAACCCCCAAAATGCAAAAAAAATCCGAAAAAAATCGATTCATTTTCTATTTTTTTGGACCGCGTCAGTTTGAATTTCCTGCGCGCGCCGATCCCCTCTGTTTACACTCGTGACGCCACTATCGGTCGGCATTACCCACTCCCCTCCTTCCTCGTGAACAACTCCGAAAATGGCGGCCGAAGTGATTGCTTTTGTGGTGATACCCTACCTCCTACAGTGCTTGATACTGCTCTTCACCTTCTTCATCATGTGTGTGATGATGGCCCCGCCTCCTGAGAAGAGGAAGAGAGTGGTTCTGACTCTGGAGAAGAAGAGGCAGATATTGGACAAGGTGGACGCCGGCTGGTCAACAGGGCGCATCGAACATGAGTTCAACCTCTCTCGCTCCACCTTGTTTAATATCAAGAAGTCCCAAGACAAACTACAGCAGCACACGGATGATTTCGCATCGAAGACCAGACGAAACGTGCAGAAGAAGGTGATGTTTACTCCTAAGTATGCAGACACTGACCGCTCCAAGTTGATTTGGTATCGACAACAACGAGCTGCTGGTGTGTTGGTATGTGGAACGGAGCTGAAAGCTGCTGCTGAAAAGTTCGCAAGGCTACACAACGCAACAGACTTCAAGGCATCTGAAGGTTGGCTCTTCGCGTTTAAATTACAACACGGACTTACCAACCGTATAAGACCCATGGCAAAGCTCTGGACACTAATGATGAAGGAGTAGAACAGTTTCGGAAGAAGGTGAATGGCTTGATTGATAGGGAGGGCCTCACTCTTGGTCAAGTTTACAACGGAGACGAAACTGGCCTATTTTATCGTTCAATACCCACAAACACTCTCGCTGAGAAGACGGAGAAGCGTTTACCTGGCCCCAAGCTCTCGAAGCAACGTGTGTCTGCTTTGTGCTGTGCCAATGCTAACGGCATGCACCGGTTCAAGCCCGTTATTGTAGGCCGTGCAAAGCAGCCTAGGTTCCTTCGTGGGTTAATGAATGCCCTTCCTGTCATGTGGTATCATTCTCTGAAGGCTTGGTTCACAACCAAGATCTTCAAGAATTGGTTCCACCGACACTTTGTTAAGGAGGTCATTCGTTATCAGACGGAGACACTGAAAATTACACGAGACCAGGTAAAGGCCCTCCTGATTCTTGACAATGCACCTGCGCATCCGTCAGACAAGGAGTTGGTGGCAGAGAATGGTCGCATCAGGTGTCTGTTTTTGCCACCTAATACAACTGCTCTCATCCAACCAATGGACCACGGAGTGATTGTGGCAACGAAGAGGCTATACCGACGGAAGTTTTAGGACGAGGTGATGGTTGTGTATGAGGACGAGGACGATTGCAGGGAAGGACGTGACATGCGAGGACAAAAAACACTCGAAAACATTCACTGATACATCCTCAAGTCTGCCATCTACAACTGCACAAATGCATGGAATGAAGTCTCTGTCAAGGCTTTAGAAAATGGTTGGTCTCGCCTACTTCATGGAAGTGACGTGGTGCACGATTTTCTGGGTTTTGACGTGGATGACTTTCATGCAAGGCTTCGTACGGGTGGAGACGATGTGGATGTCGACGAAGTGCGCGAGCGGTTGGATGACTACGAGGGCGATCCTGGGTAACAGACCATGTCTGATACCGAGATCGCACCTACTGTTGCTGGTCCTAGTACCCAGCAGGAAGATTCTGACGAGGACAGCGATGATGATGTGGACTCCTCACAGGTTGCAACTGCCCCAACGATCCCCAGGCTCAGCACAATCCGGCACTATGTGGAGTTCGTCCTTGACTACCTAGAAAACCCAGACTGCGACAGAGAGATGGGGTCATTGGAATTGGCGAGTCAAGTGCGAGGTTTCAGGCAACGCATCATTAATCGTCGTCCTATGCGTCAATCAGCCATTGAGAGTTTTTTCAGGCCAGTCAACCCCGCCGTCGTCCACTCTCGCTCCACACCATCATCTCATGAAGACAGGCCTTCTAGCTCCGATCCACAGCCCAGCACATCAGGCACGGCTGAATCACCACTGGATGTTAGTTTGCATCTATCTTCGGAGTCCTCTGTAGTGGATAGTGTATCACCACGTCACACCAAGATGCCCCTACGCCGCCTCCGTCTGCTCATCTCGGACTCTGACAGTGACTAAATTCTCCAGGGATCATCACTAGACCACACGGGAGTTTACTGTTGTGTACAGTGCAGTGAAGTGATGTTATTCCAGTTATAAAAAAAAAATTGGTGAAAGTGTTGGTGAGAAGAGCTGGTGATTCTCAATTGGAAAGATGTGTCAGGTGCAACGTCTTCCTGTCAGAGTCTGAGATGATAGAGTGGGTTATTACATCAGGACGGCCGCTTTTTGTTCATAAGTACCCTAACTTCATGCCTAACCTGTTTTCATCATGCTGTACATGTGTTAAAAAATTACCCAAAATGTTAATCATAATGTCCTGCTTGCAATTTAATTTTTCCATGCATGGTTCTTAAGTAAAACAGCTAGAAAAAAGGTGGAAGATGGTGGAAGATGTGAATTTCATGTCCGGTCCTAAACTAACCTAACCTATGGTTACCATAAAGATTTTCATGCCTAACCTGTTTTC
>JAGKTI010036039.1:0-11143 GCA_018397915.1 Birgus latro | reverse complement strand
ACCGGTGACCTCAAATGACCTGCAGCTGATGACCTAAAAAAATGACCACGGTAGTCAACCTCACATTGCCTATGTCCGAACTTGAGGTCATGTGAGTCTCCATGCCAAAGATATGGCTGCTGGGTCCAGTCATTCGGACGTGTATTACAAGTGACCTCAAATGAACTCTCACCAGTGACTTCAAATGGCCTCAGAGGTCAACCTCACATAGCCTATGTCCAAGCTGATGGTCATGTGAGTCTCCATGCCAAAAACTGGGCTGCTGGGTCCAGTCGTTCGAGCGTTTATTACTGGTGACCTCAAATGACCTCCAACTAGTGACTTCAAATGACCTCCAAGGTCAACCTCATATCGCCTATGTCCGAACTGGAGGCCATGTGAGTCTCTATGGAAAAAATTGGGCTGCTGGGACCAGTCATTCAAGCGTGTATTATTGGTTACCTCAAATGACCTCTGACCAGTGACCTCAAATGACAGCAGAGGTCAACCTCACAAAGGCTGTGTTCGAACCGGTGGTTATGCGAGTCTCCATGGCAAAAATCGGGCTACAGGGGTACCCGGCGTTGCTCGGGCCAAAAAGACGAACACTCTACTAGTGACCTCGAATGACCCAGATATGAATTTTGACCCCCCTAAGACCATCCTTGGGTGACCGTGATTCAGATTATATATGGGTCTGGGGGTCTCTTGCCCATGGTTTGGGGGTGATTGAAGGACAAACAAACAAACAATGTGGCTCTTTTATCTGTATAGATAATCGCGTACTGAGTTTTTTCTCTAACCTTTTCTCTTTCAAGGGTCATATCTAAGAAGAAGAATATTATTTACTGGTTGCAAGAGAAACCAAGCACGTTTGTCGATTAAGCATCTGCGTCGTGCCGACAAAACATTTAACTGGCATAACCATCAACAGAGTGCATAGCCATCAGGAGGGCAGAGCTTGAAATGGCCTTGGATTTATCCATTTTGGTCAATTACATCCGTTCAGATCTTTCAAATTAAGTGAGTACTGGCTCAGTCAGGTCAGTCTGGGTTCGTTCAAGGCCTTCCAGATCAACTTAGGTTCGGTTTGGCTTATTCTGATCCAGTTAGGCTTATTAAGCTCATTATGTTTATCCATGAAATTAACGTTCATTCAAAATCAGCCAGGTTAGTTCAAATTAGTTCAGGGCTACTAAATTAGGCTCATTTAAATCCAGTTAAGCCCTTTTAGGTCGTTTACATCCTTTCTGGCTCGATTAGGTCAATTCTGGTCCGTTCAAAGCTGTGCAGGACAGTTCAGGTACAGTTAGGTCCATTTATGTCTACTTGACCACATTCAGATCAGGGTAAGTCTGGCTAGGGTCACTCAGGTATGATCACATAAACTTGTGCATTTTAGATCAAATCATGTATTTTAGATCGTCAGGTATTTCATATCCATTCAGACTGTCACATCAAATCAGGTTCATTCAGGACCATTCAAGTCCGTTTATGTTCATTTACTTTCATTCACGTCCATATAAACATGTTCATAAAATTTTGTTCCATTCAGGCCTTTCTTATCCAGCCATGTTAATTCAGTACATTGCAATCCCTTTCAGGGCGAGCACCCAGTCAACACAGTTCAGGTCCAGCCACTTCCATTTAGGTCAGCTTACACCATTTTATCAATCTACTTCAGTTGAGTCATGTGCTGACCCAAGTACATGAAAGGACTATAATTTCAGACAATTTAAGTGCTCCAGGGGCACTTCATGAAAATCGAGATAACTTAGGTAAAGAAATATCGATTTAGATCATGCCTGTGTGTACCCAAAATTAGCCCAGTAAGTGCAGTAGTTTTTAAAGCCTCTCAGTTCTGGGCGAGTCGGGTGGAGACGAGTGGACGCCATCGACCGAGGCGGTGGTGAATGGTGTGGGAGACCGACAGTTGCAACTACGCACAGTTCTCTTTCACTAGGCGTAAAACTGCTGTCTCTACCTTGAATGCTGAGCTGTAATAAGAGTATAACACTAGATTATGGTGCTGGTCAGGAAAGAAATGCTTTAGAAAGAATGTACAGCCAAAGCATTGTTCCTTCCTTTTTGGCACTGAGTTGCGGGATTTTGGCTGGAAACGGATGCATATTTCCACCTAATTAAAATGAATGAACTATGGGCTGCTTGTGCTGCAAGTCAAAGGTGAAGGAGAAACTACAAATACTGACCTACTGGATTCGGGAGAGTCAGGGTGCTTTATTTAATGTCTGGCTTGGTATGGTGTGGGAGGGTGATTATGTTTTGTGATATAATGTGCAGCATTTTTGGTAAAGTCGCCAAAATGTACGAGCGTAAAGTAATTCGTTTCCAATAATCGTTAATGAGTGGAAAACTGACAGAGGGGTTGTTAGAGTTATTCCCACATCTCAATATATGTGGGATAAGCAGGAAGCAAAGAGCGGGGTGTGTGGGATATGCAAAGATGGTCATGGACGGGTACATCTAGTCAAGATGACCATTTTTCATCACTTATAACTACTGTTATTAAATGAAATGGTGTCTAGATCTGGTGAGCATTAAGGTGAATATTTAGTTTTACTAGGCCAAAAAGTGCCATGAGAACAGGTGAAGTGATTTTGATATACTTCACGAAACAGCATCCCGCCATATCCATAGGCAGGATGGCCGCGTCATTTATGCTGATTCTGTAGCCCGATACAGTCGCCCCAAGAAGTAACAGGACAGCAGAGAATCCAGAAGATTTCGGTCTGCGATAATGCACATACGTTTTCCTATATCTTCATAAGGTGAAACCTGTTATGTAAAATTGCAACTAAAAACAATAAGTAAATGATAATGTACCCATACATTTTAAAACTGTACGATGCAATTTGTTAATTGCGATAATAGTGTTACGTCCCCGTCTCACACTGCCACGGGCTCCAACAGCAGTAGTATACCGGTTTCTTCTTTCAGTGAGCGGCAGAGGTCCAGCAATGTCCACCACGACTCTTACAATCGGTGCACCCACTTGGTACAGCTGGAGAGGGAAGCAACCCCGTTTCTTGGGTCCCTTCTTGACGCAACATACATCACAGACCCGACACCACTCTTCAACATTCTGATGCATGTCAATCCAGTAGAACCTCTGTCGCAGCTGGCTTAGAGTTTTCTTCACACCCAGGTGCCAACTAGTGATCTGGTTATGAGACTCATCCAAGATCTCGGACCTCATTTTCTTCAGAACCACCAGTTGCCAATACTTGCTGAGGCCATCAGGTGTCTCCCACTGACACTCCAGTAGTCCATTGTTCAAACAAAGAAGGTCCCACTGACTCCAGTAGCTTTTTGTCACAGGGCTGAATCTGGAAACCTCTTCCCAAGATGATCGCACTGTACTCCGCTGCAACCATTCTAACACTGGTTGCAAATCTGCATCCTCTTCAGGTCTTCTTCATCTGACACTGGCCCTGTCACTGCAGTACAGCTGCATTTCTTGCAACGATCTTCTTACTACACTACCTGCACCCTGGGTCACAAGGCCGATGACTCAGGCTGTCACAATTCCCATGTACCCGCCCAGGAAGATGCTTCACCTCACGGTTGTGCTGGACCAGCTACCCAAGACAGCGTGCTAGTTGTCCTTCCAGATTCTTTAATGTCTTCAGCCACTTCAGCGTCCTGATGATGAAGTAGGACCCATACAAGCAGGGATGGATGAAATCAAGGCTCCATCACTGCCAAGAGCTCTTTACAGGTCACACAGGAGTTCCGCTATGGAGGGCTGAGCCTCGTGCTATAATACGGCACCACATACTCTTTTCGTCCTTCTTCTCCGATGGGACTTCACCAATACCATGGTCCCTAGCATCACAGTCTAGCATGAATGGTTGACTCCGATCTGGGCGCAGCAATACTGGAAAGCTTGCCAATGCATGCTTGAGTTCGTCGAAGGCTTCCTGAGTCACTGCTGTCCAGACAAACTTCTGCCTCTTCCCCAGAAACTTGTTAGAGGTGCAGCTATCATTGCAAAGTCCTTGACAAAATTCTGATAATAGGTATACAAACCCTGGAAACTCCGTACCTCCTTGACACAAGTTGGAACTGCCCAGTTTTCCTCAGCTGCCACCTTTTCTGGATCAATACAGAAGCTGCCCTCACCTACAATGTGTACCAGGTACTTCACTTCCATCTGAAACAAGTAGCACTTCTTTGGGGCTCAGCTTGAGGTGTGCTGCTCAGATCCTGTTGAACACCTCCAACAGCCTCTCCAATTCCTGTAGTCCGTCCAAACACAATAACATCGTCCAGATAGATAAGAGTTGTCTGCCAGAGCAGGCCTTCCAGTATGCAATCCATGAGACGTTCAAAAGTAGCTGGGGCATTGTATAGGCCAAATGGCATCACTTTAAATTGCCATAAACTCCGCCCATATGAAAAATGTGTTTTCTCCTTGTCCTTCTCTGCAACCTTGACCTGATGATACCCTGCTTTCATATCGAGAGTGGAGAACCACTTGGCACCAGAAAAAGCATCCAGTGTGTCATCAAACCTTGGGAAGGGGTATGCATCCTTCACTGTCACTGCATTCAAGGCTTGATAATCTGCACAGCACCTTACCGAGCCATCTTTCTTCCTTACCAGAATCACTGCTGATGCCCAATGACTGTTGGACATTTCTATCGCTCCTTGGCTTGGAAATTCTCCATTGCATTCACCACTTCTTGGCGTTGGGCTGGCATCATCCTCAATGCTGGCTGTTAAATTAGGCGGTGATCCCAGGTGTCTATACAATGCTCCACCAGATCAGTGCACCCGAGGTCTGGGTCTAATGTGGAAAAGACATCAGCAAACATCCTTAGGAGCTGCCTCAGCTTCAGCACTTGTGAGTCATCCAGGCATTGGCAACTCCTTGAAAATAGGTTTTGTAAATGGTCTGGCAGATACCCATCTTTTTTTACTAACTCCTTTTACAGGCCTTCCTCTGATGCCACTCAAGGTTCACTGCCTGGCACAGTCCCACAAACTCTCCCTCGCTGATCATCTGTGGCTCACAGGAGAAATTGGCCACCACAAACGACACTTCACTTGCACCTGTTTCCACCAAAGTTCTTCCCACCATCACTCCAACCTTCATCTAGTACTTCTTCATGGGCACAACTACCCATAGACAGCTGTCAAAAGAGCCACTCACCTTGCACTGGAGCAATAGTTCTGATCATGGGGATATCACTTTAGTGCGGAGCGCCCTCACCTCACTACCAGAACTGGTACGTCTTGCTCCCGTCTTGCTCCCATGAAAGGAACCGACTTTCCTCGGACCTTCAGCTTCATGGAGCAGAAGTCCAGCTCACATCCCATGGCCATCAGATAGTCCAGACCATGAAGGCAAAGATCCTCCATCTCAACTATAAAGACTGGAAGCGTGGGCTCTTGCTCTGCCACTTTAGTCCGGACATCCAAGGGTCTCCTCAGTTCTGAGTGGTGCCCAGTAACGCCACACAATTGTTCTGATGACTCAGTCAGATATCAATGATGTAACACATCAGGCCTCACAAAATTCTGCCCTGAGGCTGAATCAGTCACTAGGGACCACTTATTGTCATTTATTCTTCCATCTACTTGCACACTGTCAATTGCAGTACTCTTGCATTTTCCCGGTGGCGGGGCTACTTGGGTAAAGCCGGCTGGTAGTTGCCCCTTAACATCAGCCTCCACTAGTATTATACTACTTTCTGGCCTTCTACAGCCTTCTCCTTATCCTTCTTTTTCTTCTTTGGACACTAGGAACTGAAGTATCCCACCTCACTACATGTCCAACATACTTTGGTTACAATTGTAGATTTCCTTGCACTGCTCTGGTCTTGCTCCTTCTTCCATTTGTAACAATCGTTCTTCTCGTGTCCCGGCTTCCCGCAGAACCAGCAACCTTCTCCGGTCTCTTTCTACTCCCCGTTCCACTTGTAGCAGTCCTCTTTCCTATGTCTTAGCTTTTCGCACTACCAGAAACTTTCTTCAGATTTTTCTGCTTCACTTACCTTACCCTTTCTTGCCTTGAATCCTGCACTATGACCTGCCTGAAAAGTGGACGTACTGGACCTGACATAGGACTCAAGCTCTAGAGCCCTGGCTAGTGCTTCATGCATGCTTCTCGGTTGTGCCTGTTTCACTTGTACTTTCAACTTGCACTGTCAAGAGCATCGATGAACTGGTCCATTAGAAGAACAGCCAACAGGTCAGGTGCTGCTCCTGGGCATGCCTTGCGTGGCTTACTCTCCAAGTCATGATTAGCTGCTGTAAGGATTCGCCTCAAGCCCGCACTCGGGTCCGGAAACTTGCTTTGTAATCCTCAGTCTGGTACTTGGTCCCATAACTGTGCTCCAGTACATCTACTAAGGACTGGTAACTGTTCCTCTCCTTTACTGACATCTGTCCCAGAATCTCCACTGTGGCACCCTTGAGGCTAGTAGCAAACTGCACTGGCCTCTACCTATCATCCCAACCATTCTGATCAGCAGGTAGTTTAAACAGCACACGGTAAGCTTCCCAAGATACTCTACCATCAGATTCCTGAGGTTCCTTTTTAATTGGACCCCCATTATAGCGATACACTTCACTGGTTTGTGGCCTAAAAACTGGGGCATCATAAAAAGGACTTAAAACTCCTGCATTCTGATTATTCAACCCTGTAATGCTGCCTTTAGATGCTTGAGATCGATCAAGATTCACCATACACTGTCCACTCCTTTTATATGCTCCATGTACACTAGCCTGAGGCTCAACAGTGGAATATTTTTCTATAGCCTCAATTTTCTCATTAATTTTCTTCACATGGTAGACTATATGCTTCAACTGGTTATCTACAAGCTGTCTGCACTCCATCACAATTCCCTCACTAATTGTCTTCAACTGGTCGTCTACATGCGTTTGCACTCTGTCACATTAGTGCTTGCCTCATACTTCTGCTGTCGTAGCTCAGCGTATACTTCCTCCTTCAACTGTTTCTGCCCTTCCTTCATTTTCCCCATGAAAGCATCTAGCTATCCTTGCATCCTCAGTTGTAATTCCCTTTGTTGCTCCTGTAATGCCTCTTGAATCTGTTCGTATCATTCTTTCTGTTCTTCACTCTGTGCTTACAGTTGTTTTTAGATTTCTTTCTGTCCTTCATTTTGTGCCTGTAATTGTTTTTTGAGTTCTTTCTGTCCTTCAATTTGAGCCTGTAATTGTTCTTTGTGTTCTTTCTGTCCTTTATTTTGAACCTGTAATCGTTCCTTGTGTTCTTTCTGTCCTTCATTTTGTGCCTGTAATTGTTCTTAGTGCTCTTTCTGTCCTTCATTTTGAGCCTGTAATCGTTCTTTGTGTTCTTTCTGTCCTTCATTTTGTGCTTGTAGTTGTGCTTGTAATAGCTTCATTATTGCACCCAGTGATGCCTCCTCCTGCCTATCGTGTCTGTACACCCTCTGCCTCTATGTCGAAGGTTGAATTCACTGCAGCACTTCTCTAAAGATCATTCACTCCTGACTCCACTGTTATGTCCATGACCCACACCCTCATAGCCTCCAACAGCAGTAGTTCAGTAAAGTATGGACATTGCTCAGTTAGTTGTTCTTCCTAGGGGCAGCTTTTCAATGTACAGCTGGCCACACTCGTGCGAGGTCCACCCAGCGTTGTCAACGCTGGCCGAGATACCTCAAAACACTAGTAGTGAACTCCGCTCGAAGCATTCACTGGTGGGAGGGAGTGGTACGGAGGGGGGGGGGGTTTGAGGGAGGAAGGAGGGTTTGAGGGAGAAAGGGGGCTTTGAGGAGGGTGGGGAGGATACCTATACACGAGAGGTGAGGGATGACGTAGGAGGCAGCTGAGTTGAAGCTTTGATAAAATACGAAAATATTCCTGGTAACCAATTATTAATATTTTGATACCTTTGTTGTCAAGGTTTAGACCCTGTGAAATAGTGACACAATAACTGCTTGGAAGTCATGAACCAGAACGCTGTTATTAAATATAGCATTTGTGAAACCTTAATATTGCATGTGGCAACTGCTGACACCACTAGCACACACCTCCATATCAACCTTATCTAGCGTTACCTAACAGTCTATAAAAGTGGGCTCGCATTATCCCTCACGTGATAGCAGGAGTGCGATATTCTAGATACCGTAAAGTAGCCTATTTCATTCAAGATAACCCCCCCAAAAAAAAAAATATAATTTCTCAAGCCCCTAGGTGACTGTATTGCATCCGAATGTGTTAATTAATATAGTCAGACTGTAGATAATATTTATTATTATTATAGTAATAATAGTATCAGATGAACATCCAAGTAACCCACCCGTGTCTGCTGTCACTTCCTGTAAAAGAACAATAACAAGTTACAATCTGCACATTTCCTAATGTAATTAGAAATTTTCTTTATCACACTTGCATATTTCCTGATGTAATTATAATTGTTCTTTATCACACTGAGTGCTTCCTGGTGTTCAGTTAAAATAACTTTCAGCATGAGGTAGCAACAAAAAATGTATTAGAAATAATTACACACACCATGCCAATAAATTCAATAATCTTGAGAGAATGGGAACAATTACTTATAGATCTAAACATCAACATTTTGAGTCACAAGAGTAAACCAAGAGGATTAAATTTGTCCTTACTAAAAAATAATTATAGCTAGAACCGAGTCCATCCTCCGTCCTTCTCGATGACGGCCTGCAAGCGATCAGGCATGAACATTACCAGACCCTCGCAAGGTCTTGGTCCCCTCGTTGCAATTCCCACTGCGTCTTCGTATGGTCCATCAATTCGGCAGCAGTCCTCTCCCTCTCCGGCTCCCAGGTGTTCACAATAGAACCTCAAAGATTTTCTATGGGGTTCATATCACACCCTTTGCTAGGCCAGTCCAGGACCTGTAAGTTCTGGTTATTGCGTAACCATTGCTGAACAACTTTCGCCATGTGGACAGGACGGTCGTGAACGAAAATCACAGGGCCGGGAGGGAAAGGAAAATTCCTCTCTGAGGGATGGGAGGAAACTGTTTTGTTAGACATTTATATATTTGTGAGCAGTGAAGCGGCCATCGATCTGGAAGATGTCACCCAGACCATGTAGAGTCATGTAGGCCCACACATTTACCGTGACTCTTCCACTTCGTTCCTACTTATAAATATGTCTCCGGTCATATCTACGTGATACACGCCACACCAAAATTAAATACTAGCGAAGTTTATCAACTGGGCAAATTTTACCATCTGGTAATTATTAATCCCCTTTCCTAAAACTAATATACAGTATACTCCGAGATTATATGTATTTAATGTATTTCATAATTCAAATACCTGCTTATCAACGAACAATAAGGTAGCAGCATGACGAAGCAAGGGTAGATAAATTACGTTTTTTCCAGGGTGACTGCGAGATGCTTACATATGGCAAAAAAAAAAATAGGAACAAGTAATGCTGCAACTGTGCAACTGTGATTAACATTAGAACATTCAATTAAATACTTTAGTTACCTAAAAGTTCTAACCCTTACCTCGTAGAGTTCCGTCTCCATAAATGTATTTTGCCGTGTTTGCTGGAAGAGAATGACTTCTCATCTGTGAAGACGGTCCTCTCCCAGAACTCCATCCCCTTGTCTATAAACTGCCGAGCAAAGGCCAGCCTGGCAGCGCGGTGTGTGTCGGTGAGTTGCTCTTTCTTGGCCGGCACTCGGTGATCGATGCCTGCCTGATGTAGCCTACGACGAACAGTTTCGGCTGACACTTCCAACGACAACTCTTCCCTGATCGCCTTGGCATTTTTAAACGGGTCATTTTCAGCTGCCTGAATGATCCGCTGGTCTTCCTCCTGACTAGTGACTCGCGACCGAGGTCTCCTCTCTCAATACACCAATAAAATAGGCCATTAATTTTATGTATAAGTTAAGCGGCGGAAAGACCGCCCTAAGTCTGGAAGACCCTGTATAATGAGGAAGAGATATTCAAAGAAGAGGGGACAGCAGCTAGATGGAAACAAAGAGAGGAGGAACAGTTTAATTAGGAAGTGAAAGAGGGTGGCTGGGGTCCGTAAGGGTGCCATAACCAATAAGTAATAGTACCCCCTACGGGGATTTTGATGTATAGACAATTCTACATATTATACACTTTCTTGTGATCTACAACAAAATGATCATGTGGTCGATCAGTAGAGAGACAATAATCTTAATTTCCTACCAAAATGAATACTCAGATGTTTTTCTTTCTTTGCCAAAATACGTGCTTTACACATTCGGAAATCTGCAGGCATAATTAATAAAGACCCTTATTCAAAATAGATTGTTACCAGCATACCCAGGTCATTCAAATTGCCATTGTGATCCCAACGCTCGATCCTCTTCTGGACGCAAGATCTTGAGCACCCCACTCGCTGTGCGATGCCCCTGCTGCTTATACCCTCCTCGTGCAGAGCAATGATGCGGGCACGCCGTGTGAGCTGGGTGTCGTGGTGGTTCATCACGATGAAGAGTGCAGTCCAGGAATGATGGTCTTAGCACCACTGACCGCGTCCACATCGCCTTCGGTACTCGAGGATTGGCTGTGTTCTCATGGCCGCAGAACGTGAATAGCTTTCACTGACAGAACCAATGAAGTCCTCACTGACTAACACCGCATTTAGGGTCGCTGCTACAACTTGTTTCCTTATTATATATATATTTTTTTTTACAATTTGAGTAATAATATTGAACGCTATTAAACTTACGGTAGTCGAAATATATGAGAAAGACAGGTTTCCTCGATTTCCTCAAAGAGAGAAATTGCCTCTATCCCTCCCGGTCCAGTGATGCTCGTTTATGACCAATGTCCAGTTTACATGGTCAGAGTAGTTCAACGATGGTTAAGGCAATTACTGAAATTTACAGTTCCTGGTCTGGCATACCAAAGGCTGTGAGTATATCCAGGGAACCCTATATATCATTTTAACTTGTAGGGTAGTCAGATACTGCTATTCCAAAAACTGATTAACAGCATAGAGTAACTACCGCCTGCTGGCTATAGAAAACCTTGACCTATTAGTGAGGCGAATGTTGGCTCCAATACATTATACCCCGGATATTGGTATTACAAGGGACGACTGCTCAAGGCATGAAAGACATTGTAGCACAAAGGAGAAGGCGAGAGAGAGAGAGGAAAAGCAAGCACGAGGG
>JAGKTI010036038.1:0-11143 GCA_018397915.1 Birgus latro | reverse complement strand
AGAATGAAGGAAAGAAAGACAGAAGAGGGAGTGTAAAGTCACCCATAGGCAGAAGGATGAGGAAAGAATGAAGGAAAGAAAGACAAAAGATGATAGATGAAAAGAAAGATGGAGGAGAGGAAAGGGCCGACACCTGAGAGCAGCACTGCACCACCCCTTGGATATAAACCTTCACCGGCTCAATCCGACTGCAGCGCCATAATTACCCACTAAACCACCAGGTGCCAAAATTTGGTTATATGGTTGCCACCCAGGAGAGTAAATGGTTTCCTGGAGTACAGCAAACCACTTGGCTTGTCACTCAGTGTAGAGCCACCCACAGGAAGAAAGAAGAGAAAAGAATGAAGGAAAGAAAGACAGAAGAGGGAGTGTAAAGTCACCCATAGGCAGAAGGACGAGGAAAGAATGAAGGAAAGAAAGATAAAAGAGGATAGATGAAAAGAAAGATGGAGGAAAGGAAAGGGCCGACACCTGAGAGCAGCACTGCATCAAGTGAGTGGATGGTGAGTGCCCCCACCAACCACATACCAGCATTAAAAAAATAAATAATAAAAAAAAAAAACTATTTCATTTCAGTTCATATTCCAGTTTTAGGAGTGTTCTACTACTAGATCCTCTGCAACATCATCTATAACACTTATCAAATTCAATAAACGATAGTATTTTTTAAATGTAGCCAGTTTAGCAATTATCACCAATTAATGTGCTGCCTGGCAGTTTTGTCATGGCTTCTCCAAACAGGTGTCCTCCCATTCCTGCTCTTGATTTATTGTGAGGCTAAGGAAAGGCTGGAATTTATTTCAGGATTCAACTGCTACGAGTTTAGGTTTGATTTAGTAGGGTCAGGGTTAGTTAATGTCCAAAATGGCTTGGAATTAACTCATTTCATGGAGAAGTGTAGGAAATCACAGACAGTTTGAGGGAAATGAACAAATAAAATTGATCTTTAAAAAAATGAAAAAAAACACCACCAATAGGATGACTATGGGCTGACACTAGAAAATGACCAAAAAAGCTGCAACGGTTCAATAAAACCAGAGGCTATCTAATAGAAGAGCACCCAAAACCAAAATATTTCTGATTTTATAAACAACCACTTAATGAAATTTTACATTAACATCACAAATGCTGTAGAAGAATTTTCAGTGACATTTTGCACAAGCTCAACCAAATCAGAATCATTGCAATATGACTTAAGAACAGCCACTGCATGTTATTAATTTCTTACTGAAATGTTTAGACTTTCTGAAGGCAGTAAAATTAGACCACATATAAGGACACAGCCTACTGCAGAGGGCTAATGCAGACAGTGGCATTAGAAGTTTAAAGCAGTAACTGGGAAAAAGTCTCCTGCCTACTGAAAACCCTCCAATCACCTCCACAGACTGTAAATATTTAGCAGTCCAGGGTTATCCTCTCAGAAATTTGGGTTGGCCAAGCATATTTCAGGGGGGTCACTGTCAGCCTGGCCATCCCTCTAGCTGTCACCAGTCATTAATCCCCCCTTGAGGTAACATTGATACCCTCAGGGGTCATGCGCAACAAACTAGTGACAAATGGAAAAACAAAATACAGTGCTTGCTTTGTAGCTGTTTCTAAATATTATCCCAGACTGTTTCGGCAAAGGAAAACCTTATATAAAGTGGTAAACCAGACAAAAATGGACTAAAGTACAGTATACATCTCCAAAATACCTAATTACGAGCTGATGATCACCGGTACTTTACCATGCTTTTTTTTTTTCTTTTCCGGAATTATAATGACTTTTGAACAAGCTGGAATTTTGAAATACTGGTCAAAAGGTAACAAACCATGGAAAACAGAGCCCTGAAATACTAAACGCTCCTTCAATTCATTCTTATAATTACTGTAGATGCTTTTATTATGTCACTGATAACAAGAGGGTAGCAATGCCCTAGAACCTATCCATGGCAAAAATAAATCTAAAGTGAATAAAACTCTGAAAATATCTGACCATCAGTGAAGGGGTAAACACTGCTATCTCAGATCAAACAGTTCATCCCTGTGTGAATAAAATGGAAAAAATTAGAAAGCATGAATAACATGGAGGAAAGCATGAATAAAATGAAGGAAAGAAGGAATAATATGAAAGAAAGCAACAATAAAATGGAAGAATACATGAATACTATGGGAAATAGCATAAATAAGGGATAACATAATATGGAAGACAGCATGGGAGATTGCAGACAAGGGTGGACAAAGCAAGGGAGCAGGAGTAGATGCTGGAGTCAAAAGGTGTGGAACATGCAGGAAAAGAGCAGAGGAAAAGGATCAAGCTTTGCTAAGTGGACTGTGTGATCTATGGCATCTGATTGCATGTGAAAATATATATGAAGAGGTATACAAGTTTATGGTGGAAAATGATGAAAGCACAATTCACCAGTATTGCAAGAAGTGTAATGGAGTTGCAGCCAAAATACTTTTAAATATTACTAAGCTATCCAAAGGGCGAGACAAAGTTAAGGAGAGAATGAATAATCTTGAAAAAAGCTTCCAAAGGAAACATGAGCTGAAGAGAAAAACATCTATTGATAAGGGAGATGCAGGAAGAAAAAGTGAGGAAGTGGACGACCTTAAGAAGGTTTCTATGGGAATGTGATGAAAAAATGAAGAAACAATTAGCAGAGTTTAATATGGAGGACTGTGATGAAGTTAAGGCAGCTCTAGGAAGCTCTTATCAGGATGCACTACAAGCAGAAGCAAGAAGGTTTGTGCATCTAACCTGATGGAAAAGGTGAGTGAGGCAGAGATAGTGACTAAACCTACATCTCTAGTGCAGGAAAGACTAAACAGGAAAAACAAGTGTCAAGCACAAAGTACCAAAGGAAGTCAATAATTTGGATTAAGACACAAAAAGGTGAAACATGGTAAAATGATCTTAAGGGAATTGTGCTCTGTGACTGGTGTGGAAATCTAAGATGATATCTTTGACAGGAGAAAGATTGGCAAATATGACCCAAACTGGGCAACTGAGATAGGGGAGTGTAGACCATTCCTGGTGTCTCTTCAAAGAGGACTGCAGGAACATATCATGAGGAATGTGTACAGAATGAAGGAATCCACTAACATAATGGTCAACAAGACAGAACATCCTATGATACAAAGATGAATGGAAAATTGATAAGCTTAGAAAATAGGGAAAGGAGATGACAGACGAGGGGAAAAAACTCTGGTTTCTTACACAATGAAAAGATACCTCTGGGACAAACACATTACCACAATAAGGAAGAGGAACACAGGATCCTGGAAGGTGCCATAGGGCTAGGACAAGAGGAATTAAGACATTTTGGACAATGACAAAGATCATAGAAAAGTAATATGGACAAGTTTCATGTGTTATTTAGTAATGTGGATGTTCTGTCTGGGAAAAAATTAATGAAATTAAATTCACAGTTAGTACAACAATCATACCCACAAGACATAATGATACGAAAAGCTAAACAAAAAACGATATGAACGAAGCTTAGTCCATTATAATACTGATGGTCATGATGAACTTGAGAACAATTTGTTAAGCAGTGAAGGAAGAGGATTACTGATTTATGTACAGAAAGAAAGTACAACACTGTAACTCTAAAGGAGAAATTCTGCAAACTCTTTGCATTGAAATTCAGGGACATACAGATAATACATCGACAGCCTCATCAAACAGTACAGGGGACCATGCAGCAGTAGTGGGAATAATCAGTTAATAAACCTGATACGAGATACATGATCTTAGTGTTAAGTACAGTATAAAGTAATACTGTAGATGGCGATTTTAATGTACCAAGCATAAAGTGGAAAAATTGCATGGTTAAACCAGGAGCAGATGGATGGAATTTTCTATCTATCTATTGCCAGACGCCGTAATCCCGTAAGGGGTGGCCACAAACAAATCGCCTCCATGTTGCTCTATCCCCTGCCATTTCACTGCCCTGCTCCCAGCTCACACCCCCCTCTCATATACCTCTCCACTCCATCCCTCCATCTCATCCTTGGTCTCCCCCTCCCTCTCCCCCCCTCCACCTCACTCACATACACTCCTCATCAGTCTCTCATTCTCCATCCTCTCCACATCGCCAAACCACCTTAATGTGTTCTTCCTAATGCTTCCTATCACATCCACATCCACACAACAATGCTCCTTCGCTTCCTCATTTGTCAGTCTGTCTCTCCTTGTGACTCCACATGCTCCTCTCAAATAAATCATTTCCACTGCTTTCACTCTTGACTTCTGTCCCTCCAAGAGGGTCCAAGCATCACTTCCATATGTTAGAGTTGGTATCACAATACTGTCATGTAGCAGCTTTTTCACTTCCCTGCACCTTATCACTGCTTTCAAGGAACCAGCAATCTTTCTTCCCTGCTGCACCCTTTCAAGCACTTCCACCCTCTAAACTTCCATCCTTACTCATCACACTACCCAAGTACTTAAAATGAACTCACATTCTCCATATCCTCCCCATCCAATCTAACAGTACATTCACTGACTTCACTTCTCTCGAAGACCATCACTTTACTCTCCCCTACATTCACCTTTAGATTCCATTTCTTAAACACTCTCCCAAATTCATCTACCAGGCTTTGCAGCTCCCCTTCATCTTCACTTAAAAACAC
Organism: Birgus latro; assembly: GCA_018397915.1. NCBI lineage: Eukaryota > Metazoa > Arthropoda > Malacostraca > Decapoda > Coenobitidae > Birgus > Birgus latro. The sequence goes on along the minus strand of JAGKTI010036038.1, from coordinate 6,523 downwards.
AGAATCATCTGCAAACAACAGTACAGGGAGTTTCCAAACACTGCCCTCTCATTAGGGCTGCTCCAACATCCACTGCCCTACCTGGTATCTCTTTTATAACCCCATCCATATACAGATTGAACAACCACGGAGACATGACACATCCTTGTTTCAATCCAACCTTCAAATGGAAAAATTCACTCAGTTCACCACCCACAGGCACTGCAGCCTTGGCATTAGCACCCTCATACATACTCTTCACAGCCTTCAACAACTTCCCATCTACTCCATATATTCTTAATATTTTCCACAATCCCTGCCTATCCACCATGTCATATGCTTTCTCCAAATCCATGAAGGCTGCATACAACTTCTTTCCCTTCTCTAGAAACTTTTCCACTACCGATCTGAGAATAAATACAAATCTGATCTACACAATCTCTTCCTTTCCTAAAACCTCTGTTCTTTTCCACCATATTCCTCTGTTATTTCCCTGACTCTGTCAATAAGTATCCCACCATATACTTTTCGTAATACATGAAGAAGGCAAATGCCTCTATGATTACCACACACTTCTTTATCCTCTTTTCCTTTGTACAGGGGAATAATTATACCTGACTTCCAATCCTCCAGGACTCTACCTTCCTCCCAGGCCAATTTGCACCCCTTCCACATCCATTCTATTATTATCTCCCCCCCATACTTCAGCATTTCACCACACACTCCATCAATTCCTGGGGCTTTCCCCATTTTAACTCTCTCCATTGTTTCCACAACTTCCATCCTACTGATTTCTTCCTTTCTTCCCACATCCCTCCTTCTCCCAGCCATTCCCCAGTCACTTATACTTGCATTACTTTCATTCTCTACATTCAACAATTCATTAAAGTGTTCTCTCCATCTCTTCATTTTTTCTCCCTTCTCTACTAGTAATCTACCATTTTTTCCCCAACTAACTTCTTTGGCACTCTGTCTAACTCTCTTTACCTCTTTCCAGAACATTTTCTTACATTCCCTCCACTTTGCACTCAAATTCCTTCCAAATTCCTCATCCACTCTCTTCTTACTCTCTCTTACTAATCTTTTCACCTCTCTCCTCCTCTATACATACAACTATTCCGTCTCTCAACTTCTTCAACGCCCCTGTTCCTCATCTACTCACTATGTGCTTTCCTCTTTTGTGCCACAGCCTCTCTCACCACTTCAGTCCACCATGCTGTTCCCTGAAAATAACAGGAGACTGTTACCTCACACAACATATTCAAGAGAGAACAAGAATTAGGGATGGACGTACAGAAAATGTACTGGACCTTATCTTTAGTAGAGAAAATTTTGGGAGAATTTAAAAGTGGGAAAAGGGGAGGGGGGGGGACAACAGCAGAAAAGGGTAGCAGCAGTAGTTATTCCCTAAGCAGTCTGGCTGAACAACGAGTCCTTAAGGAAGGCCATGGCCAAGACTGGGATTTCCCACAGAGCTCTCATGGAGTGTATGTTTTGTTGCTGGCACAGCTGGCTGTGTGCAATGCAGTCTTCCATAGTGTACTTAATAGTATGGGGTGTTGTGTTGCATCCTGGACAGGAATCAGCAACAGAGTCATCCAGCCTTTTCTGATAATTCAAGAGGGCTGGATGATGTCCACATATCAGCCTAACAAGGTGAACCCTGTCCTCATGAGGGAGGCAGGATTCAGAAGCATGGATATCAGGAGGGCATGCATGCAGCTGTGTGTTTTTGAGTGACTGAATGTGCAGTGAGTGATTTGGGCATGGAAATGCCTCTGGAAACTGGTTTGAGGCAGGCAAGGGGGGAGAGATGACAGCAAATGCATTTGCATATGATATTGTGTGCTGGGTGTTGTTCTGATGTTCCTTGGTGTGTGTGGATGTGCTGCTATGCAGCAAGTTTAGTGGATGATGTGAGTTTGTGGAGGCTGCAGCAAGAATTTGTGTGCCTCTCATCCTTGACTTTGAGCTCTTTTGTATCTTGTGTACATGGTCTGTAGGTGCAGTAGCTGTGCAGCCTGTGATTATTTTTAGGGCCTTGTTCTGTATGGTCCGTTGAGTGTTGTAGTGTGTTTCAGTGACGTTAGAAGCCCAAGCAGGGCTTGCCTAATTCATCACTGAACGTATATATATATATTGTATGTATACTGTGGTGGTGGTTTCTTTTTTGTGTGTCTGAATGTTGTATGGGCAAGTGACCTTAGGGCACTGAATCTTGGTGTTATTTTTAAATGGGTGATCATACTTGTTTAGAGCTCATGTGTAATACAAAGCCTCGGGAGAGAAAGACGAAAAACTTTTTGTACAAGAGCTGATTTGCGGGACTTAACCCGAGGCATCCCGTCGATGTATGGGTATGTTGCAATGTTTTGTCACAGCTAGACCCATCGACGTACAGGTACGTCGATTTGCACAATTTTCAAGTTTCACGGGTGATTTTTGGTAGGCATATGTGGGAGACCTTCCTCTATCTGCTGTCAAGTGGGGGTACTGCCTGGCCTCACCTGACCCCCCCTCCCCCCACACACGGCAATTCACCTGTTAGCAGTGACCTGGCCAGTAAAGACATGTTGCCCCACGGTCTCTCCAATGACGAAATTCACGGTGAAAGTGACTCCTGAGGTGGAGGACAAAGAAATAAGGAAGCTAGTGCAAGAAACAAACAGAAGTGATGAGGTGGTAATGTCATAAAGGAAGGTGCCATTTGTGGATGTGTTTGGTGACTGAACAATGCTTCTATTGCCTATATAACTGTGTGAAAACCAAAATAGTCTTGTACTACACACAAATTCGTACCAAATAAATAAATAAATACATAATTCAAAGTGGCTTGAATTAGTTTACCCTCCCATATATATATTTTTTTTTGGGGGGGCCAGATACCATGAGAGAGAACGAAAGGTAAGGCTGACTCGTCACCTGAAGCAACATTTATAAGGTCAGGAGGGCAATTTCTCTGTGAATTTTCGAAGTTTCTCACCAAAAGCGAAGGTTTGAAAAAAAAAAAAATGCTCGGGACTGGGGGCTATCGGAGGTAGGAAATTGGTCGGGATGTGACAGGTTATGAATTATGAATCAACTGGATGTGGAATAAATTCAAGAATAAATTTATGAAACTATTAATGTATGCATGCTGCAAAGGAGTTTTGAGGGAAAGCAGAACTCTGGAAGAGGATAAATAAAAATCTACAGATGAACAGACAAGTGTGGACTTCAATAAAGAGAAAACAGAGATTATGGGAGATGTTGAAGATGATGGAAACTGAGAACCGACAGTACTGCCACCTGCTCTAGTTCACTTTTGTTTTATTTGCATTTACTCTCAAGCGCTTATGCTCAACATCTCTCCATTTCCTAAACTTTCCTCCACCTCCCTTTCATTCTCTGCAATCAACACCATATCATTGGTATACTCTATCTCCCACAGGAGTCTATTTCTGAAGCCACATGAGAGGGCTTCAAGCACCATGATAAACAATAGGGACTCAAGACTGACCATTGATGCAAGCCAACATTCACAGAAAACTCATCACTCATATCTCCATTCACTTTCACCTGAGTGTGAGTGCCCACATACATAGCCATTACCACTCTAACCAGCACTCCTCGATCCCAAGCTTTCTCACTGCCCTCCTCACCACTTCTGTGGGGCCTCCATCAAAGGATACATCCCCCCCCTCCATAAAAAGTACAGGCCCCTTTTCTTTCCTATATATTTTTCCTAAAGCTGTCGAACAATAAATATGGCATCAGTGGTCCCTCTTCCTGGCATACACCCAAAGAGCATCTCATCATTATTCACTCCTCTAATCACACCTTATAGAGCTCTCCATTACCTACATTATCTGGTCCAAAAGTTTTAAGCCTCTGTAATCTCCACTTTCCTGGGCATCACCTGTCCCCTTGCAAACATTTAACTTACAGAAAGACTTATGAGTTATATAAGACAATCGGCTGTGTTTTGCAAAACGTCTGGCAGAAAAGGTCAACCACACTAACTGACTGGTGGAACTTATATATAAGATCTTTTACTTGCCTAGATGAAGCCATGTACAGATCCCTTTTTACTGTGCAAGTGAGACCCACTCTGAAACATGCAAACCTGGTGTGGTGCCCTTGTAATGTGAAAGATATTGAAGCAATGGAAAATTTTCAGTCACACCACAAAACTATTTTCATTGCTCAGGGATCTGACTTACGAAGAAAGGCTGAAGAAATCAGAACTTCCAACACTGGCATATGGGCAATCCAGAAGCAATAATTTATGACCAAAACTTTTAAAACGGTTAACCCTCTCATTACCAATCGACACAGGCTGCGTCCAACCTCAAATAAGTACTTGGGATACAGTCCTGAGCACTAGCCACACTTAGAGTGCCCCCAGTCAACGCGCTATTCCCGCGCACTCAATAGTTTATAAACATCTTATCCTCACACCCTTATTTATGATTCGATAATCGTAATTACTTATTCACCATAATCCTGAATATACGTACTTGCTTATGGTGTCATAAAAAATCAACCGAACATAAATTATGCCTTTTTTTATTTATTTTTTATTTTTTTCTTACAAATATCATTTTTACAGTAAATGTTACTACGAAAAAGTTATACGGAATTTCTCTGGCTACATTTTGGTGTATAAAGAATTACTGTAGGTCAATCAAGGCTGATTTTACGGAGCACGAAAAGAATAACCTTACACTCGAGCAAGGCTCACAGCACACTGACTGGAGCAATGGGGTGAGGCTGGGTGCTGGGTGGGTTGAGCATGGTGGAGGAATACACACGGACACAAGTGACCCAAAATCATTCCATAACCAAAAAAAAAAAAAAAAGGGGCCATTTCGTTCGACGCAACCAGCATCGAATGGTAACGAGCAGTTGAAATGTGTGCAGACGCAGCCTGTGTCAAATGGTAATGAGTGCATGAATTTGCACTGCACCCATAAACACCAAAGGGTTAATGATATACCAGTATATGATGAGCAATTCTGTGAGCACATCTTTCAGAAACAAGAAAATTCAAATACTAAAGGAAACTGCAAAATCAATGAAAAGAGGGCAAGGCTGAATATTAAAAAAAAAAATCCATTCAGCTATAGAGTAATGGATGTGTGGAAGTCTACCCGATTGTGTGGTCAACTCTGAAAATGTAAAGAAATTTGAGAGAAATCAAGATGCTGGATGAAGACTGCAGGAGAGGAAATAAAATTACAGAGCCAATGTACAGTATAAATGCCCGGATCCCCAAGACCACAGTAGTAAAGATTTAAATTTGGAGCTGGGGCCATTGGCTGAATAGCCTGTTCCAGAAGTCATCTGTAATAATAATATGGGAGATAACATGAACAGTATGGATAACAGCATGAATATGGAGGAATGAATGATTAATATGAATGGCAGCATGAATGTTGAAGATGGAATGAATAATGTGGGTGCAAGCATGACTAAAACTAGGGCTAACACCATGAACATGGATAACTGATTGACGGATGATAGCATGAATAATATGGATAATAGCATAAATATGGAAGATGGCATGACAACTGAGGAAGACAGCAAGACTTAAAAGTTTCCGGGTTCACTGGGTCTAACCAACTCGTTAGCCCATACCTAACAATTTGTGATATCTACATATCAGGAAAGACAGGTGGGAATACCAGAGTATAAAAAAAAAGAGGGGGGGCTTATGACGAGATGTTTAGACAATGGATTTTGTGGTTTACAGAAATAACAAACTGTCTGGACAACCGGATTAAAGACCTACCCAGTAACTCATGATTTATCACAATGTTTCATTCACCTTATGAGTTTTCAAACTACAGGGGGTTGGAATATCCTCCAATAATCCCCTGAATGACATGGTGCTCTTAATTATTACGGTAATCGTCTAATCCCTTGGGCAAAAATGGCGACTCCATGACATTCGTCGACTTCCAGGCTGGAAGACATTTCCGCAATCTTTGAATCTACGCCTTTTCCCCTATTTTAGCCTCTGTACAAACTACAGGTTCTAATTTAACAGCTACACCTTAGAATAATGACAATATTATGTAGAAATTACGTACCACGGTTTGCAATTCACGGCGCAGAAACCCCGACCAGCCCGCGCAGAGAGGGTAGTGACGTGCACGCTGCCTCCTTCCCGGCCGAACGGCCAGACGTATGATTAAATTGCTAAACCCATCTTATTTTATAATACTTCTGCAGTTTCATTATAAAATGAATAATTACTCCTCATCCAAGAGCACTACCTTGATATTACAGATAAGAATAACGATACCATATACCAAATTTTTTCCGGCATCTTTCCAACCAGCAGCCCGACATTATAACCAATACTTGCCAAACACACCTTCTTCTTCTTCTTCTTTTCTACTTTTTGTGCATTTGAATATCAGTCTAATAGTTACTGATCACTCAACAGCCCCACAGATATATAACAAGAACGATCCCAAATAGTCATTATAGCAACGTTGTGCTGTATGAAACTTTTCCGTATACACATGCTACCACATATCATTTCCATTTTTTTTTT
>JAGKTI010036037.1:0-11144 GCA_018397915.1 Birgus latro | reverse complement strand
GTTTAGTGGGTAATTGCGGCGCTCCAGTCGGATCGAGCCAGTGCAGGTTTATATCTAAGGGGTGGTTGGGGTTATTGCTCACACAATGCCACTCAGGGATGAGTGAGGCTGGTCACTCTAATCTTATATATCAGGACTGACTTGCCTAGCCCCAGGCTTCAACGCTCCTCAAGGGGCAACGTAGGATTGGATGATGGATGGACAAAATTAAACGTCAGAAACCAAATGAACATCTTCATATTTGTTAAAAATAATATTTTAAAACTGAAATAAGCTTCACCAGAATTATGGATAATTAAATTAGTGACTTACTTTCTTTTAAATGATGCATAATTGGCCTCATTTTTTCCTCTCCCTCTCTCTGTCTGTCTCTGTCTCTCTCTCATAAATTTGACTCCAACATCCAAAATTAAATTAATCAAAATTATAGATAACTGACTTTACCTCTCTGCTTAAACTGATGCATAATGGACTGGTTGACGGTCGATTTTTTTTAAAGGTAAACAGTTTATTTGGGTGATAAATGTGCTGAATTATTCTATGATATAGTTAATTTGACAAACAAAAGTAAGAACTTGGAGATAGAAGCCTTCAAAGTTGCACAAAAAGAGGTTGATGGCAGCGCGAGCCTTGAGTGACTGTAACGTCATAGGCCTATAAACCCCGAGACAAAACACGACTGCGATCGCCAGCTGTGTGATTATTGTGGCTCAGTGGGTTAGAGCGCTCCGCTCTGGCCGTAGGGTCGGAGGATCGAATCCACCCAAGGGTCATTGGTAGACATCAGGAAGGGCATCCGGTCATAAAATGCTACACGCTCCAATCCAAAATGGCCGACGCATGCAAGCATGTTGCAGCCTTCAAAAACGAAACAAACACACATTAGCCAAGCTTTGCTTCATCCTGGCCAAGTCAGCAAATAACCACCACTGGTTCTTTGTTCCACTGTGCAAGAACACAAGGAGAATCACACCAGAAAAAAGATTTATCACTGTTTCAAGGGATGAAACCCAGGCAGCTGTGGTGGTCGGGAGTACACCATTGCTGCTGTTGTGAAGCGATTCGACGAAATACTGAATCGATGGTCATTTACCGAATCGGCACTTTTAAAGGGAAAATATATTTGCAGAGCTTTGGAGCGAATGTGAATGTGGTAATGATGGGGGATCTGAATGCTAGAGTGGGAAATGTAGCAGTTGAAGGTGTAGTTGGTATGCATGGTGTGCCTGGAAGAAATGAAAACGAGGAACGAATGATAGGTGTGTGTGTTGAGCGAGAGATGGTGATTTATTTTTTATTTTTTTATGTGTCCGACTCTGGGCATAGGCATCAATACCTTGTTTGAGAAGAAAGATATAAGTATACATGGGTGATACAGGAGGGTGGAAGGGTTGTTGACAGTGCATTGATGGACTATGTGGTTGTTTCCAGGAATGTAATAGGAAGATTGTTGGATGTGAGTTTTGAGAGGGGAGGGTGGAGGTATGTCTGACCACTACCTGGTGGAGGGAAAGTTGAGAGTAGGTAAGAGATGGGTGAGAGCTAGGAGAGTTAGGTGTGGCAGGGACGTTTTGAAAGTGAGTGAGTTAGATAAAAGAGAGAAAATGATAGAGTATCAGGAGAAATTGAGAGATCAGTGGTTTGCAGTGAAAGATAAGGAGAGTGGCAGTGTGGAGGAGGAATGGCAGTTGTTTAAGAGTGCTGTAGTGGGGCATGCAGAAGAGGTGTGTGGTGTGAGACAAGTGAGTGGTGGTGTAAGAAAGGGAAGTGAATGGTGGTGCGAGGAAGTAAGTATGGCTGTGGGTGAGAAGAGACATGCATATGAAGTGTGGTTGCAGAGGAAGGATGAAGTGTCATATGAGAGGTATAAGGAAAAGAGGAATAGGGCGAGAAGGGTTGTGCGTGATGCTAAAGTGGCAGCAGATGAGAGGTGGGGTAGGCGGATGACTGAGAATTTTCAGGAGAATAAGAAAATGTTTTGGAAGGAGGTGAAAAGGGTGCGAAAGGGAGAGTCTGGGAAGGAGGAGTGAGTAAAAGCAGAGGATGGAAGGATGTTAATTGAGATGGATGCAGTAAGGAAGAGCTGGGCGGAGTACTTTGAAAGATTGTTGAATGCAGAGGAGGAAAGGGAGGCTGAGATTGTGGCAGATGGAAAGGTTCAAGGAATAGATGTGTTGGGAGAGTTGAATGAATCTTTGATCACGATGGAGGAAGTGCAAGAGGCAGTAAAGCAGATGAAAACAGGGAAAGCTGCAGGTATGGATGGGTGTGCTGTGGAATGCCTGAAATGTGGTGGAGCGACTATCATTGACTGGTTAGTAAGATTGTTGAATGTGTGCTTTGTGCAAGGTATGGTGCCAATTGACTGGGCAAGTGCTTGTGTGGTCCTATTGTATAAAGGTAAGGGTGATAAGTATGAGTGTACTAGCTTTAGAGGTACAGTATAAGTCCGTTGAGTGTGGTAGGTAAGGTGTATGGTAGAGTGTTAATTAAGAGAGTTAGAGAGGGTACAGAGGGAGTGATTGGTGATGAGCAGTGTGGCTTTAGGAGAGGGAAGGGATGTGTGGATCAGGTGTTTGCTGTGGGACAGGCGTGTGAAAAGTATTTAGCGAAAGGTAAGGATGTGTTTTGGGCATTCATGGATTTGGAGAAAGCATATGATAGAATCGATAGGGAGGCTTTGTGGAATGTTTTAAGATTGAATGGGCTTGATGGCAGGTTACTAAAAGGAGTGAAAAGTTTTTATGTAAATAGTAAAGCATGTGTAAGAGTGGGAAATACTGTAAGTGATTGGTTTCCCGTGAGAGTGGGGCTGCGGCAAGGATGTGTGCTGTCACCTTGGTTGTTTAATATTTATGTGGATGGTGTTGTAAGGGAGGTGAATGCAAGAGTGTTAGGTGGAGGACTGAGTCTGGTGAATGATGGTAGAGAGAGGAATCTGAAGCAGCTGTTTTGCAGATGATACTGCACTGGTGGCTGATTCAGAGGAGAGATTTAGACAGTTGGTAGAGGAGTTTGGAAGGGTGTGTGAGAAGAAACTGAAAATAAATGAGAATAAGAGTAAAGTGATGAAGTGTACGAGGTTGATAGATGGTAGGAGGATGAATATAGTTTTGAATGGTGAGTTGCTTGAGGAGGTTGAGTGTTTTAAGTATTTAGAGTCACATGTTGCTGCGGATGGAAGAATAGATGCAGAAGTGAAGTTTAGAATGAATGAAGTTGGAAAGTTGCTGGGAGGAATGAAAAAGTATTTGGATGTCGTTCACTCAGAATGGATGTAAAGAGAAGGCTGTATGAGGGTGTTGTGGTACCGACTGCATTATATGGGGCTGAAACATGGAATATGGGTGTAGCAGAGAGGAAAAGTCTGAATGTAATGGAGATGAGGTGTCTGAGGAGTATGTGTGGAGTGACGCATATGGATCGAGTGAGAAATGAAGAAGTGCGAAGGAGAACTGTAATTGTTCGGGAGATGGCTGATCGAGTTGAACAGAGGGTGTTGCGATGGTTTGGGCATATGGAGAGAATGGATAATGAGCAATTGGTGAAAAAGATAACTAGATCTGATGTGAGAGGTGTAAGGCTGAGAGGAAGACCACGAATAGGATGGATGGACAGTGTGAAGAGAGCATTGGATGCGAGAAGGTTGTCTGTTGAGCAAGGAAGAGTGGCTGTGCGTGATAGAAATGAATGGAGAGAAATTGTGAATGAATAAATGATGACGCAGCCCTGAGGGGATATTCTCCTGCATTTTGTCTGATCAGCTGATCAGGTCAGGTGCAGGTAAGGGGCTGGATCCATTATGATGTGGCAGGGGTAAACCAGCTTTGCTGTCGGGCCCTGCTGCGGATGTCACTGACTGCACTGTGTAGTTGACCCTTGTGTGGTGTGGTGCAGTGAGAATCTGTTCCTTCTCCCCTTTAGGGCTAAGATGCGAATGAATGTGTATTAGTGGATGAGTTAATTGGTAGTGTGTTGACATGTCTTGGCTACCTCCCTTTTCTTGGGGAAAGCAGCCTAGGTATATAGATAGATAGATAGATCACCATATAAGTTCATGCACAACTAACTATCTGAAATCTGGTAAAAAAAAATTGTGCTTAATATGACTGTTAATAAAAAATCAGGTTTCAGAGATAAAATGTGCTAAGGTAGCGGATATTTCACCTTCAGATCAACACGCATTGACAGACTTCCGTTTTGCATAAACACTGATTTAAGCACAAATAAATGTATTTACATTGTTAATCAATATTTACACAAAACAGAAGAATGTCAAGGGAAACTGTCAGGCTACAGGTGAAACACTTCTACTAACTCGCAAATTTTTGCTCTGAATCCTGAATTTTTATTAACCTCTTCATTACCGAAATCGATAAGGTTTACGCTTATAAACCTAGAAAAAGTTCTGGCGAGGAACCGAATAATTGTAAGGTTTACGGTGGTAAACCTGATAGGTATAGGAGGGTAGGAGTGTTAGTTTGGGGGTTACTGGAGAGGCTTGGGTTGTAAGAACTGGCAACTTGACTCTGACGTCATTCTCCTTGTCATGGCCATGCCATGGCCATATCAGAGTCCATGCCAGGCCATGATTGACATCATTTGGGTATTTTGGATATGATTTATTATTTCAAATGTTTTGGGCATATATATAGACCTATATAGTATGACATAAACAGAAAAAAATAGTTGCACTAGGCATATCAGCACGTGGATACCATGACAACCACCCTCCTAGGCCCCACAGCCAACCAGCAGCCAGTTCTCACCCGCAACCCCTCAGTTTCCCCCAAGCTGCATGCTATGTCTGTGTGTGTTTTTTTTGGCTGTTTTTGCGTGATCATGGCGTCATCTGATACTGATGACGAATTTGATACAAAGCTTGCTAGTGAGTTAGATGAGTCTGACGACAATGAAACTCAATCAGACATATCAGTGAATGAGTCAGACGATGATTATATACCAGAAAACGACAGTGATAGCGAAAGTACGAGTGATGAAAGTGAGATAGATAATTGCTCAAATCCCAGCCCTGTAGGCTCGCCATTGTTGCAGAGTCCCTCAGGACCTGCCTTCACCCTCTTGTTGGATCCGTTTGCAGATCAAAGGCCACCTCCACTACCTACACTTCACCTGGACTTTCCCAACGTACATCCTGCAGCGTATCAATGCCATGAGGAGCAACATATGAGTACTGTATATACCTTTTTATGTCTGTAAAGTCTATATTTATAGGAACAATGAATGTTTAGTAAAGTATATATATATCCCTACACATATACTACTATAGGAAATGTATTTCAAATCATGCACAGTGTATCTCGTGGTCAACATGTACCTGAGAATATAAAAGTAATATAAAATGAAAAACAGTGCACTTATGATAAATGATAACCCCCCAAGCACACGCATGAACTTCCGGGAATTCGGTTTGACGGAGGGAGAGAGGAGCGGCTGGGGGTGGGGGGCGTGGTAATGAAGGGGTTAATAGTCAAACTGACCACATATTTTTGACCAGATTTCAGATAATTAGGTGTGTATGAACCTATATGGTGATAAAAATTAAATCTTAACATACACAGCTTAACCTAACCTACCAGTCACTTGTCAAGGAAAATCAACCCTAACTTTGGCTTAAGTCATTGGTATGGATGTGAAATCTTTTTCTCCATATCAGACTGGCTGTTACTAAAAAGATGTTCAAACATCACCAGTACATAAGACCAGGAAATCAGATAACCAAATATTCCACAGGGGTCTAGCTGTATACAGTCTGGCATATCTAGGAGGAAAAAACATTGAAATATTTCGGTCTTTGTGACATCTACCCTATGTAATACTGCCCGTTTTCAGGGCTATATGCACCTGGAGTAAGGATCTTGCAAAACTTATAATGAATCAGTTCATTAATCACTTCATTACAACTTTATCATATCTAAACTTGATGCTACTGAGTTGTCATACAGGTACCTGGTTGTCGCAAGGTTCGCCATCACTACTAGTCTCTAAAATGAAGAAAACTATTCACTAAAGCACACACATAGCATACTTCATCATTAAGAGAGCTGTCGCACTAAGTCTTACTTGCCTGTCATTATAAAAACAGCCGAATATCACAGAAATCTTCTCTTTACTGGTATAAGATTCCCAGACATTGTTGTGAGTGGAAAGCAGCTGTGGCCCCCAAATGGGTTGTGACGTCACAGTGAGGGTGTATGTCTCGCACAATGTACGATAATCTCCAACATTGATTTACTATTTTTCTTCATAAATATTAAACCGGAGAGAAAAATTAATGATACTATTACTTTATGTAACTTGTACACGATTGTCAACCAGTCCATTGGCAATATCTCTCCCTCTCTGGAATATTGACTTCATTTCTCTCTTTCCAGGCCTCTGTTTCAGATTGCAAAAGAAACTTATTCTTTCATTTTATCTGTTTATTTCCCAATTTCTGACTGACTGACTGACTTGAGACTTTTTAACGCATATTGTAGCCAGGGATGGTTCAGACACTGACGAACCATCCCCCCCTCCTCAACTGTCCAAATCATCCTGAACCAATATAATTAATTGTGGGGTACCCTCGAATTTCACACTAAAGTTTAACATTCTATTTTTATAGTTATATCTTCTACATGCAACACAGATTCGTTTTCGTTTTTGAAGGCTCCAACATGCTTGCATGTGTCGGCCTTGGTCACCTAATGGCGGCTCTCCACGCTGCTCGATCTCTGGCAGCCTCCCTATTCAGTCCCTTAACCCTTAAGTCACATTTAATGACCTCGTCCCATGTCTTTCTCGGTCTACCCCTCCCAACCCCTCCCCCAATATTAACACCTCTTGCCCTCTGCACCCAATTATCATCCCCCATCCTCTCGACATGTCCAAACCACCTCAGCCTACCTCTCCTCATCACAACACCAATACACTCCAGTCCCATCCTACCTCTCAACTCTTCTATCGTAAACCCAGCCCCCCCAGGCCTTGCACGCAGGGACGCACTGCACATCCACCTAATCATTGTCATTTCTGTACGTTTAAACCTGCGAATATCCTCTTCCTTTACTGCCCAGGTCTCACTACCATACAGCATCACACTCCTAACACATGCTGCATACAAAGACCCCTTAGCACGTAAGGAGAGTCCTCTCAATGTCAGGAGAGGCAACAGCTCCCTGAACTTCTTCCAACCACTTCTCACCCTAGCAACCGAGCTAACTCCAGCCCCACCTCCGGCACATAACATGTCTCCCAAATAACAAAACTCCTCCACACACTCAAGAGACTCACCTGCAAGTTCAACCCTCTCACGCCTAACAATCTCTGCCTGCTCTCCCCGACACACCGCACACATGAAATCAGCATTATCTCGCAGTCTACCTCTAATACCACTACATCTCTTGTGCACCCACTTATCACAAACACTGCACAAGATGGAATTACTTCCCACACCCATGTGGCAAACTGCACATGGCCACTCTCCCTCTCCTCTGATTGTACCGCCACCAACCCTAGATATCATCACTTTTGTTTTATCTGCATTTACCCTTAAGCCCTTGTACCCCATACCATCTCTCCACTTCTTAAATCTTTCCTCAGCCTCCCCTTCATTTTCAGCAATCAACACCAAATCATCAGCATACAACATCTCTCATGGAAGTCCATCTCTGAAGTCACGTGAGAGGGCTTCGAGCACCATGATAAACAACAAGGGACTCAAAACTGACCCCTGATGCACACCAACATTCACGGGAAACTCATCACTCAAAGCTCCATTCACCCTTACCCGAGTGTGAGCACCCACGTACATGGCCATAACCACCCTAACCAGCCACTCTTCCAACCCCAGCTTTCTCATTGCCCACTTCACCACCTCTCTAGGGACTCTGTCAAAGGCCTTTTCCAAATCAACAAAAACAAAATACAATTCCCTTTTCTTTCCAATATATTTTTCCTGAAGCTGTCGAACAATGAATATGGCATCAGTGGTCCCCCTGCCTGGCATAAACCCAAACTGCATCTCATTGATATTCACTCTTTCTCTAATCATACCTTCTAGAACTCTCTCCATTACTTTCATTATCTGATCTAAGAGCTTTATACCTCTGTAATTTCCCCTTTCCAGGGCATCACCCTTCCCTTTGTACACATTTACAATTACACTCTTCAGCCAATCATCTGGGACAACACACTCATATATAATCATATTTATCAGGTCAGTGACTAACCTCACCCCAGTATCTCCTGAGGCCTTCAACATTTCGGCAGTCAACCCAGACACACCTGCCGCCTTCCCCACCCGCATCCTGCCTATTGCCTCACTCACAGTAGCAGCGTCAATCAAAGGCCAAGGCCCAAACACTGGATCAGCTGGCTCCAAACCTTCCCTATCCCAATCAAACTCCTCATTCAACAACCGGCTATAATGCTCTCTCCATGCATCTTTAATATCCTCACTGTTCACCACTACCCTTCCTTCATCATTCTTCACACACTGCTCGCCTACAATGTCCCGATTATCTTTCTTCACCTGATTTGCCACCCTAAAAAACATATTTTTCCTTCCTTCATGATTTAGATTATCAAGTAAAAGTCTCTGTGACTCAGACTTCGCCCTGTATACCTCTCTTCTAGCCCTGCGCTTGGCAGCCAAGTACTCCTCCCTGTTACCACCCTTCTTCCATTCCCGGAAAAGCCTTCTCTTCTCCTTAACTGCGGCTTCTACACCCTCATCCCACCACCAAGTCACTTTATGTCTTGGTGGGCCCCCTGTCCAACCGCACACTGCATCGGTAACTCTCAAGAGGCTGTTCTTAAGGGCTCTATACTGTTCATTAACGTCTCTATCTACGGCTTCCTGTTCAGCCACCACTCTCCTCATCTGACTATAAAAGGCATCCCTTACTGATTCACCATAATAATGCATAATTCACTGCTTGATACATTCATGGAGGTAGAGCTTACAATATACACTAAAATTATAATGTAGGAGTTGCAAAAAAACATAAAATCTGACCTGCATCAAAAAGTGTGGTGTTTGTAGCTTGGACATTCCGTGTGGTAGAAGCAAACAAACTCTTGCACTTTCATGCAAGACCTCATCGCTCTAGGTTCCATAACCTTTTCAGGAAATGCACAGTCCGAACCATCACCGCTCTCCCCTATAAGCGAAAGACCTCAATGCAAACGGATTTTTAGGATTGACAGGTGTTTAAAACTTTTAAATTGCCTTTATTTTTTAGTGATTTTATATTCTCTGTACATAAAAACATGCTGATACTTTCCATTCAGCTAAGTGAATTAGGACAAATGCAACTGTATTTACATATTGACAAAGCTGCCACCTTGTGTCTGATGGTGAATATAACTGAAAGTCCTTAGTGCAAGCATAGATTTTTAGGATGAACAAATGCTTGTAACTGTTTGTTGGCCTTTACTTTTTGTGATTTTATATTCTCTTTGCATGAATCATACTGATAATTTACATGCAATAAAGTGACTTGAGGACAAGCCTAGTTGGGTTGACTTCAACAGAGGAGAAGAAGGGTGGATTGAAGCCGTTTCTGGTGGACATATGTACGACTGTGTTACAGATTTTCACTTTTATACAGTAGAGTAATGAATAGTATTGATCAGAGATACTGAGAGGTGAATATGTATATACAAACCCACCTGGTTCAAACTTAGTGTAGAAGTAGAAAAATGGACTGAACTAATTTATAGTGTTTAAATGTATAACTGTGATACAAATTTTCACCATTTAGTTTTTATATTCAGTAATAATGAAAGTGCCGACTGATGAATAGTGCTGAATGGAGATATTGAAAGGTGAGTAAGCATTTGTATGAATGTGACTGTATCAAGCTAAGACTGTAGTGAGTGTTGAATAGGAGTCAAAAACAGTTTTCCTTAGACTTGCTCTTCCAAAATCAGGGTGCATCTTACACAGTGCAGCATCTTATGTGACAAATTATGGTACATATCTGTACTGAATTAGACAGGCGATTCTAAGATAAGCCAAGACCAATGCTTGCAAGCATGTTGAAGCCTTTATAAACAAAATGAATTAGAATAGGCATGAATTGTAAAACAGTTGATAGCTGAGGTATAATAAATAGTTTTATTATGGACTGGTCAGTAACATATGATTCATGCATTTGTCTATCTATCTATTGCCAGACACCTCAATCCCGCACGGGGTGGCCACAAACAAATTGCCTCCATGTCACTCTGTCCCCTGCCATTTCACTACCACACTTCCAACTCACACCCCCCTCTCTCATATACAGTATCTCTCCACTCCATCCCTCCATCTCATCCTCGGCCTCCCCCTCCACCTCACTCACATACACTCTCCTCGTCAGTCTTTCACTCTCGATCCTCTCCACATCCCCAAACCACCTTAACGTGTTTCTCCTAACGCTTCCCATCACGTCCTCAAGCACACCACAACGCTCCTTCACTTCCTCATTTGTTAGTCTGTCTCTCCATGTGACTCCACATGCTCCTCTCAAATAACTCATTTCCACTGCTCTCACTCTTGACTTCTGTCCTTCCAACAGGGTCCAAGCTTCACTTCCATATGTCAGAGTTGGTATCACAATACTGTCATGTAACAACTTTTTCACTTCCATGCTCACCTCCCTGTTTCTTATCACTGCTTTCAACGAACCAGCAACCTTCCTTCCCTGCTGCACCCTTTCGAGCACTTCACCCTCCAGACTTCCATCCTTACTCATCACACTGCCCAAGTACTTAAATTCACTCACATTCTCCATATCCTTCCCATCCAATCTCACTGTACACTCACTGGCTTCACTTCTCTCGAAGACCATCACTTTACTCTTCCCCACATTCACCTTTAGATTCCGTTTCTTACACACTCTCCCAAACTCATCTACCAAGCCTTGCAGCTCCCCTTCGTCTTCACTCAACAACACAGTATCATCTGCAAACAACAGTACAGGGAGTTTCCANCTCCAACATCCACTGCCCGACCTTGTATCTCTTTTATAACCCCATCCATATACAGATTGAACAACCATGGAGACATGACACATCCTTGTTTCAATCCAACCTTCAAATGGAAAGATTCACTCAGTTTGCCATCCACACGCACTGCAGCCTTAGCACCCTCA
>JAGKTI010036036.1:0-11144 GCA_018397915.1 Birgus latro | reverse complement strand
CACAACCTTGCCGCAGGCCCACACCGATCGTGAACCATTCACTTAGAAGCCCATTAACCCTTACACATGCTTCTCTACCATCATAAAAACTCTTGACAGCACCTAGCAGCTTACCATCTGCACCGTACATGCACAAAACTTTCCACAAACCTTTTCTGTCCACTTTGTCGTATGCTTTTTCCAGATCCATGAATGCCATAAACACCTTATAGTCCTTCTCACAAGCCTTCTACACTATCTGTCTCGTTGCATAATATTTGACCCACACATCTTCTGCCACTCCTAAAGCCACCCTGTTCATCACTCACTAGGACTTCTGATATCTCTCTTACTTTCTCTATAATAATTTTTCCATATGCCTTCCCTACCACACTTAATAAACTTATGCCACAATAATTTTTGCACTCACTTCGCTCACCTTTATTTCTGTACAGCGGTACAATCACAGCCTCTTTCCACTCTGCTGGCAGTTTTACTCATCTATGCCTTCTTACATATCTCCAACAAGCACTACATTCCGCTCCCTGCACTACACTTAATCATCTATGCATACACCTCATCAACTCCAACTGCTTTCCCATTTTTTAGCTGCTTCACAGCGCTCTTCACCTGTGTGAGTGTCACGTCTCCTGGTATTGCATTCCTTCTCTGCACACCCACAAAACCGATCATGCTTACAGCCGCTCTGCTCTCTCCATTCCCATTCATCAGGGTTTCGTACAATTCTTTCCATCTTGTCCTTACTTCATTCCCATGGGTTAATAATCTACCAGCTACATCCTTCACACCATCACATTTCTTTCCGCTTTCAATTCTACATTTCCACACCTCTTTCCAGAACAACTTCCGATTTTCAGAGTAGTTTGCATTCATTTTTCTTCCTAGATCATCATTTACCTCCTTCTTTTTCCTCTTCACCAGTCTCTTTACGTGTTTCTTGCACTCAATATATTCAGTTCTTATTTCAACTGAACCCCTGTCCTGCAACCACACTAGCCACTTCTTCCTCTTTTCCTCCACCGCCCTCTTAACCACTTCATCCCACCATGCCGTACCTTTCTTCTTTGTTGTTGCTCTTGCCAAACCACACCCGCTATAGCATTCCTAACTAAGCAATCCCTATATGCATTCCACAGGCTGTCCAGATCCATTTCATTCCCATTCACTGATTCTAACTCCTACCCTACTTTGTTCCTGTATTTAACTGCCATTTCTTTGATCCTCAGCTTCTCGATTCAGTCTTTCTCCCTGACCGCTCCTCTCTCTCCTGGTCCACCTCACTCTTCTCAGCTTGATCTTGCATACCACAATCATATGGTCTGATAGACCACATCGTCCTCTCACAGCCCTCGTATCAGCAACCATTCCCAGCATCGACCTCTCTACGAGCACGTAATCAATCAGGCTCCTTTCAACACGATCCCCGGTCCCTCTGTACCATGTATATTTATGTGCATCTTTGTGTTTGAAATACGAATTACAAATGCACAACCTCCTTTCCTGACAAATATCCTTCAGTCGCTTCTCATTATCATTTTCTCCTGGTTCTCCATTACAACCCATTATGTTATCCTCAGGACCAGTGCCTACTCTTCCATTGACATTGCCCATTATTATTATTATTATTAGCTATATCATTATTATTATTATTATTATTATCATTATTATCAGCAGCAGCAGCGGCGGCGGCGGCGGCGATGACAGCAGCGTTTGTCTAGTTATTATTGGTGGGACCAATGATTCGTGAAGAAGTCGGTAAAAAACCTTGCCTAACCCTCCTAGCTCGAAAAGCCTCTGCTAAACTAAATAAAGTCGTCTGGAGGCTGCAGGAATTAAATAATGAATGTCATCCGATTAAAGAGACTAACTTAAGTGATTTGCACCCTTGATGATGACTTTAAAATTACAGGCAAAAGATTCCAGTTGTCTGAAGGTATAACATATGAAATACACAACCCTGCGATGTGATGGAGAACGCAGAATAATGTGAAAGCCTTTTGTTTAGGTATCTAACTTGTAAATCTCACCTACACACGTTCGCGACTGAATAATCCTATATAACCTAGTTTATCATTGTTTTCTCACTGAGATCATAGAGGATATGTGCGACATGTTTGTTTTGCCTTACAGATTAACAGAGTAGAATATATTCTTCATTCACACTTCCCGATGAAACTTTCTTGTCAGTTATTCAGTGCATCAACGCAGGGGTCCTTTTAGCTGCTTCCTTCACGCTATGAATGGAGGGACAGGTGAACGTGGCCAGCCTTCTTGCTCTGCTGTCCTTGTGTTACCCTCTCAGTGTGCACGGCACAGTCATGCCCTTATATACATCGTATGCTCTGCTGAGGGATTCATTTACAAACTTACTCCCAACTCCCTCCTCCTAAAACATCGCTTTTAGTAGGCAGGAGAAGCAGCGTACAGATTCTTCCCTTGTTCTTTATGGAAAAATTTTATTACAAGAAACTTGCCGTCTGTCGTGCTTTATCCGCGAATCATATACGAGTAACGAGATGCATGTGATCGTAAGCCCGTTAGTAAATCCGCGCCCCGCCAAAGATCAATAGTTAGGTGTCTTGCCGCTTTGCATTCTTTTGTATGTGACCCCTTCCCTTTCTCCTTCCTTAACCATTCTAATCATCCCTCTACCCCTTTCCTCTTCCTCTTACCCAATCCCTCAACCTTAACCTCCTGTCTGCTTTCCCTTCCCTCCCATTTCCTTCAACCCTTCCACTCCACCATCCCTGCCCTTCCACTCTCTCCCTCAGTCTTCCCCTCCCTCTCTTCCATCCCTTCCCCTCCACTCTCTCCCTCAGTCTTCTCCCTCCATTCTTCAACCCTTCCTCTATTCTTCACCCCTTCCTCTGTTCTCTTCCGTTCCCTTCCACTCTTCGCCTCCCTTCTCCCAACCCCTCCCCTCCCATCCCTCCCTTCTCCCACCCCCTCCCCTCCCCTCCCTCCCTTCCCTTACGCCTTCTCCCTCCCCCCCCCCTTTCCCCCCCACCACACCCCCTCTCCCCTCCCCCCCCCTTCTCTCTTTCTCTCCCTCCCCTGTTTCTCTACCATCTATCCCTTTCCCCTCTTCTACCTTCCCCTTCCACTCCCCCATCCCCTTCCCAACCCCATCACTTTCCCCTCTTCTGCATTCCCCTTCCACCCCCCCTCTTCCACCTACCCCATCCCTTCCCCTCCTCCACTTTCAACTTACATCCTCCCTCTCTCTCAATCATCCCCTCGTCCTCCCTCACCTATCTATCTCCCCTCCTCCATATACCCCCCTTCGTCCTCCCTCACTTGTCCATCTCCCATCTTCCATATGCCCCCATTCCCCTCTCACACCTTGTCTCCCCCCTCCCTCTCCCTCTAGCGTCCCCCTCTTCCTTTGCCCCACCCTTCCACCAATCAGCCCCTCCCCCCGCCATCCCCGTGCCAGGATCGATAACGGGCCTGTGCCAGTGTAGCACCGCTCGATATTACTACAGCACCGCTCGATATTACTACAGCACCGCTCGATACGGTGGCCACGGGGGTTGCTGCTGTGGTGGGGTACACTCCACACGTTACAGCAATAGTCTTAGTTACATCAATGTTATCCTGGTTAGGGCACGGTACCACTCGACTCGGGTATAATTCAGGAATGTTATGTAATTCAGAATACCGAAGGGGAACAACAGTATTCATGCAACTACGAGACTACAGTGCTGAGTCGTACATATTAATAATATGGTTTAGTCCAGTTACAGCCAGTTTTGGAGCCGTAGTGAGTGTCTCTGCACTCCCTGAAACCTTTACATTAGACACTCCAACACGAAGAAATAGTTTTTTACTTTATTTTTGCTTTACCAGACGATTTTATTACGCACTGGAGAGTCCCTGGTGGTAAAAAGTATTCCTACATCCTAAGACAAAAATAACATTGACGAGAGATGAGTAAAACGAAAGTCACGCCCTTTGGGTGAAAAGATTATTACTTCCGCACAAGTAGCGCAAGAGTTTTGTATGTTTGGTCTGGTTTGTCAGTGTCATTCTGCCTGTATGTTATCAAGATTATGGGGGGAAATGGAACTGCACCAAAACTGGCATAACAATTTAGGACCACCAGACAAACAAGGGATTCATTCTGGGCGAAAAGAGTCTTAGGTCACACGTCAAGGTCAACTCAAACAGTTATGATCCCAATTTGACCAAACTTGGTGAAAAGTCTGAGGGATCGTAAGGAGACGAGTGGTTAAATCTGTGAAGAACCGGTCAAGGGGAAAGATCACAGGGGAAGGGCACAGGTTCTTCACGTAATTCATAGTTTTTATCCGAACTGGAACAAACCTGGCGGAAGGAATTAACCTTAAGCTAGGATAAACTTGTTCTATTAAAAAAAAAAAAAAAAAAAAAAGGTCAAAGGCCTAGGCCACACGGTAAGGTCAACTTAAACTTCTGATCCGATCTGAACCAAAGTTGGTGGATGGGTGTTCGATCCGCACAGATGAAGTGGTTTGATTTTAAGAGCAATCAGTCGAAGGTGATGAGTGCAGGGCAGGGTCAAAGGTTTGGTCTTAAGATCCTTCCACACGATCAGTGGGCGCCTGCTGTCTAGAGAATGCTGTTCATCAGTTTAGAATCACGGCGACGAATCACGCTATAAACAACAACAGATCAGAAGCTTGGCAGGTGCATCGTTACGTCTACACGGGTATTATCCAGCAATACTCTATTATCATACACCCAATGATGATTTAGACTGACCTTTAGACCAATTGTAGCTACGGCGCTGTTTCTGAGTGCTTCTTGTTAAAGTTAAAATTGCAGTCGGTTTGATTCACCTGACGGAACCGGGCCACTGCCAGAACTTGAATACTAAGTAATGGTTGCATGAAATTTAACGAGTCTTAGTTATGAGGCAGAAGCGAACTTCCTTGGCTCCTGGTCAAATTCATCCCGCACTCCGAGTACACCTGGCTATCAAATGAGGTCACAGGGGTCATAGGGATCTTCGCCTGGTTAGAACAAAAGCGCGATATTCGCACATGGTTTTATTATGAAGTAACCATTAGTAATACACATGGGTTGCGTTACAGGCGGCAGTGGTTGGAATCTGGCAATCTGGAGTATCAAAAATGAAAATCAATATTCCCAGAACTAACTGTGGGGGAGTTTATTTTACAGTAGCTCTCTCGGGCTCCTGGGATTCACTCTCGGTTGAGCTGTTGCTATCGTTTATATTGCTCAACCCCCGTCTCTCGGCCCAATAAAATCGTCTAGCGTTGGCTGATACAAATTACTAGACTCATCCCTGCCATGAGGAGGTATTCGGTAACAGCACTCATATTAATCTTCCAGCTCCTAGGACTGTCACCTCAAGAAAACTCTCCGGGGTTAAATACAATAATATAACTACCATTAGGCGGTCATAACGGTTAATATTCCTGTATCTTATGGTAACAATCAATGACAGTCGGTCGAGTTGGAGAATACTCGTGACTACTGAGGTGACGAGTTGGCTATTCAGGCATTAAAAAAAAAAAAAAGTTACATTATTCATTTTGTAACTGGTTGTGGCACAATGTTTTGTTTTACAGAGTACAGACAATACTAATCTATAGCTGTTACATCCAATTTTACTGGCTGGTTTAGTGACGTATGTATTATGATATGGCAGTTAGATTGTATTAGTAATTATTTTTGGAACTATGTGTGGCAGACTGCGATATATCTTAACAATAAACCTCTTTAATAATGCGACGACTGTTTTATCTTTTTTTTAACCACCATTTCTCCATTTAACTCCGTTCAAGAAGGACCCCTGTAACTGAACGACTAAAACACACACACACACACACACACACACACACACACACACACACACCGATACTGCAGGTCACTGTTACATGCGACCACAAGACGAGTATTACCAACTGAAGAAAGGTGTCTTGTAGCGGCGGGGTTAATATTTACTGTCAGGCCGAGTTAACCCCTTCAGGCCAGATGACGCATTTCAGCATAACCTTGCCATCTTCAGACGGTTTTATTCACCCAAGGACAGATTTCTCGACATTGACGGTGAGATTGGCCGTCATTAAACTCTCTAGTACGATCTAAAAAAAAAAAAATCAATAAAAGAGTCAGGAGGCAGGAAGACGAAACTAATGAGTCAACTTGAAGCAAAGTTGAGTGGGCAGTGAAGCAAAGAGTAATGTACCATTGCATATCACAAAGTTCTGTCCCAAGGAGAGAACGAAATGAAAAACACTGCGAGAGACTGCTTATGAATGCGGGAGCTGGAAGAAAGGGAAAAAGACCAGGAATAAGGCGAAGAGTGTTGAGGTAAGGGAATAAAGAAAGTGGTACAGGAGGCTTCGTTGCGTCTCTTCCATAGTGATTTATTTTGCACATTATACCCTATTTTTCTCTTACATGCTATTTCTACCATGTTAAGCTTTCATTCGTAGCAGAAAAGGGGATTATTAAGGTGTGATGTGCCAAATAATTCACACTGAAGAGACACTACATAATATTCAATGGCAGTTCCTGAGTGTGCCTGAGAGACGGGTCGGTGGAAGGCGGTCAGAAATAAATAGGAGTAGGGAAATATTAAGGACGGTGGCGTGAAAAAATAGTTAAATCGGCAAGTAAAATGAGAAACTGAGTATGCATAAGAACGTGGTATAAAATTATGGGAAGACCAAGAATATGATGGAAAGAGATAAGGTGGAAGAATAAAATCGAGGATGGCGTATGGAAATGGCAAGAAGTTAGCGAATAAGATGAGCACCTGAGAAGAATGCCTAAGAGAGCGGTGGCTGGAAGAATGACAGGGGGACTAAGAAAAGTGCGAAGACGACAGATACGGTGGAAGTATAGGAGGAAAGGCTGTGTATCGAAACTGGAAAAAATCAGCAAATAAAATAAGATGATTGAGAAGAGGGCGTGAAAGTGGGGGGTGGAAGATCATGAAAAGGGTGGAGAGAGATAAGGTGGAGGAATATGAGGGAGGGTGGTGTATCAGTGAGGAGAAAGATGAGAAAATACATGAAATAAACCACGTGCTTGATAGCTGGATTGTTGTCAGAATGAGAGAAAGACTAAGATGGAGATAAAAAGGTGGAGGAATATAAGAAAATGCGTGTATCAAAATGGTGAGATACTGGCGAATAAGATGGGCAACGAGCAAGTAGGAGGTGGTTGGAAAAATGAAAGGGAAATCAAGAATAAGGAGGAGACAGTCAGGGTTGGGGAATATGAGGGAGGGTGGTGTATCATAATGGAAAGAAATCAGCGAATTACGTGAGAGTGCTGACTTTGACGACTGCCTGAGAGTGTGGTGGTTGGAAGAGGGATAAGAGTTTGGTTGGAAGAGGGATAAGAGTTTGGTAGGAAGAAGGATAATAGTTTGGTTGGAAGAAGGATAAGAGTTTGGTTGGAAGAAGGATAAGAGTTTGGTTGGAAGAAGGATAAGAGTTTGGTTGGAAAAAGGATAATGGTTTGGTTGGAAGAAGGATAAGAGTTTGGCTGGATAAACGATAAGAGTTTGGTTGGAAGAAGGATAAGAGTTTGGCTGGATAAAGGATAAGAGTTTGGTTGGAAGAAGGATAAGAGTTTGGTTGGAAGAAGGATAAGATGCCTCCCAAAATGTGGAGGGGAAAATGATAAATGGTATACTCGGCTCACTTTAACATAAGTTGTCACCTCTCCACCTTCAATGCTAAGCTGTAACATAAGACATATAATACAGTATGATGCTAGTCACGAAGAGGTCCTATGGACAGGTTGTACTGCCGTATGCCACTGTGGGCTGCAACAAGAAATTAACACTAGAATATGGTGCTAGTCACGAAGAAGTGCCATGTAAAGGTTGCAGGACCGTAATAGTCATTCTGCCACTGAACTGTAACCAGAAACTAATGCTAGAATAAAGTACCGGTAGTGTTACAGTCACAGAGAAGGGCCAAGCAAAGGATGATGGGACATAGTGGTCTTATTCTGATACTAAGCTGCGGCAAGTAGGCTGCCAAAAAACGACTCTCCGCCAAAGTTAAAGTAGACAAACTAGAGTGTGTTTCAGAGGAAAGGCCCTGGTACAGACAAAGCCGGGAGATCCTACTGTCAACGCAACCCTTGCTGGGCAACAGACAAATAAAATTAATAACTGAAGATGCACTAGATAGATACAGCTGTATTTAGCCAGACCAGCAGCATATCAGACAAGATATGAATAACCACTTCAACATGACGTAATTTCTGCCTCTGACGATTTTGTTCAGCTAAGGGGACACTCTTCGAGATGGAAAGGAGAGACACGGCCTTTATTAACCCCTTCACTACCTGGGGACTATCTTAAATCTCTCGGGCTCCTATGACTCACACAGCGAATAAAACTGTGTGGCGCTCACGACCACAGAAGGGTTAATGGTGGCAATATTAACTCTCAACCTCCTAAGACACAGCTGAATAAAATCACTTGGTGTTTGCTGCAATAACACACTGCAGACGACGCAATCACCAGCGGGTTAAGCTTAAGAAAATCGTCCATTAGGCACAGAAATACAACACACGTCACTCAGCTGAAGTGGTTAATAATGCAACAACGTTGATAGGGCCAGACAAGGACTTATGGCGGCTACTGAACTAATGATTTATGCACAGTCGCCAACGAAAGTCTCTCTCTCCCTCTCTCTCTCTCTGTAGACTTTCACTACATTAGCCTCAGTAATCCACAGCAACCGACACCGAGACTTCATGTGGCCACAGATCAATGTCGTCAGTGTCGTCTGCCTCGGGATCATCAGACAATCTTCCAGTGGCCATGGAGAGGAAGCAGCAGAGGTGACAGGACTAGTGCTGGCGGCTGTACATAAATCGTTAGTTCAGTGGCCACTTGTATCGCCGTATCGACCTTGCTGCATTATTAACACCTTCGGCTTGATAACGTCTGTTGTAGTTTATTCACGTTCCAAAAGGACGAGTTTATTCCTCTTAACCCATCATATAAAATAAACAGCACAGCAGCCGTCAATAGTTAATTTTACACCATCTCTAAACTGTCAAACCTATAGGGAGATCTTGCTGTATGAGCTCTCAGGCTCTTTTGACACACAGCTGAATACAACTGCCTGGGCTCTGGTAAGATAGGACAGTACAGTTGTTCCAATCGTGAGAGGGTTAAAGGTAACAGTGCTCTCAGGCTCCTATGACTCACTCTAAACTAAATAAGCTCGTCTGGTGTCTACTGGAACGAAATACAAAGACACGACTAGGAGTGAGTAAAGATGAAGAAACTCGTCTTGTGGTAAGTATAAACCAAGATAAGACGTCATGGTACTGAAGTGGTTAATACCGCATCGATACAGGGGCTCATGGCGGCTACTGAACCATGTACAGTACGGCACAATAGTTCATCTGATATTTCACACTTTCCACTTCTCACTTTCCTCTGCTGGCTAACGTTCTTATGCTGAGAGACAAGGTATTATTTCTCTGCCCACTGATGACTTTCTTAGGCATAATGCGTCCGGGTGAGAAGTGACTGACATGCCAGGAGGGTGAAGCAGGTGCAATGAAAGAGTAAAACTTTTGATCCTGACCGTACACTACTGTATAAAACAAGCAGCACATTTGTTGTCACTGGTTTCTTTACACCATCTCAAACACTGTCAAAACCTAATCAAATCCTGCTCATCAACACCAATTCACAGTCATGGCAGCTCCTCCCTCGTACTTCATTCTAGTTAAGAGTGAGCCACAAAAGCCTCTGTGTTAATACTATACTCTTTTTACTCTATTTTGGCCTAAATTTGCCACCATTCCATCTTAAGTGCCGGGCTGTAACAACGGATCAACACTAGCATATGATGGTATTCACGAAGATGTAACAGGGAAATGATGTACAGCCACAGGTTTGTCTTTTTCTGATGCTAAGCTACGTAATATACAGTATGTTGCAAATTATTGAAAATCTGGGCTAAGTTAGTGTACAAGAACTACAGTACCATTAACGCTCTCAGGGTCGGAAAAACTCTAGCATTCCAACAAACGTCAGATTATTTGATCCGGGTGAGATGGAATGCAAGGCGCCCGAGTGTTGATAAGGGCGCCTTTTACCCTCACACGGTATGTGCAACTCTAGTATTCTATTCAGACTATTTTGTTCAACTGAGTCACAGGAGTCTAAATATTTTGGAATCTAGCCTCAGAGATTCGAACCTCAGGTGTAAATGAAATACCGACCAGCTGTACAAAGATTCACGCAGCTATTTGAACAAGACTGCACCATCCCCTTTTGCCCGTTTACGTCATGCATGCTATAACCTCTTCATTAGCAAACGAACCATAATGTTTACAAGGGCACCTAGCTAAACAATAAAGGAATTAATGGAAGCTAAACCCAATTCCCCTTATCCGAAAACCAAATCCGAATCTAAACAAAACCAACAAGAGTTAGTACTGGGCCGAACCTTGACCCTTCCCAGTGACCCTGACCTTCGGACAATTGTTATCAAAATCGAATTACTTCATAAATCCCTGACCTTCAACCCTTCCATTAAAAAGCTGGCTAAAATGGATAAAATTTTTTAGGTGACCTGAATCTATTGCTCTTAAAAACGAATCACCTCAACCCTAACTGACCCTCAAATTCTCCACCAAGTTTGGCCCAAAACAAATGAAAACCGATTTGTACGGCTAACTCTCTGACCAACTGTTCTCACATTAAAACCACCCCATCCTTGCAGGAATAAGCCATTTCACCAAGTTTGGTCTATATCCAACCAACCTTCTTCAGCTGACCTTGAAACATGACTCTGATCTTTAGACAACTGTACTAAAAACAAGATCAGTTCATCCTACGCTGACCCTCAACACTTCCAACTAGTCCAAACTGCATCAAAACTACTTGAGTTATTCCGTTCACACACACACACACACACACACACACACACATCGAACTAAACAATACTGCACACGTGAATGTAATAAGATGGCGTTCACTGCAGTTAGTTTACTCACAATCAGATGTTTGCGCGTGGAACTATCAGAAGACTCATTCACTTACCTGTAAGGGAATAAGGAGAGAGGGTTAACATTAAGCACACACAATGGGGGCTCAATAATAATAATAATAATAATAATAATAATAATAATAATAATAATAA
>JAGKTI010036035.1:0-11144 GCA_018397915.1 Birgus latro | reverse complement strand
TTTCTCTTCTGTTCCTGCTCTCTGCCCACTCTGCATAATTAATATCGCTTCCCAGTCTCCTCCCCTCCTCCCTACTCTTCCCCATTAACTCTTCGTGTCTTTTCCCCTTCCCTGCCCTTTTCTTAAACTCATGTTTTTTTCTTCCTTTATTCCAGCCTTCTGTTAACGTTAACATATTTCATTCACTTTCATTTTCCTTTAACCTCTCTCATTTCGTTCCAAAGTTACTATCTTACCTATATTTTATACATCAATTACCTTCCTGCCCATCGCCTTTTAATCTCTCTTCCCCATCTATTCCTTCTTTCTTTTTCCCCCACAAGATTATTTTTTTTTTCCGTCCTCCCAACCCTTCTCTAAGACAGTGTCCCACCAACTTTTTGTGTCTAACATCCCTCCCTCTTGTCCTTCACCTCTTACTTCTTGTTCTCTCTCTATTCTTGCATTTTATTAACGTCCGCATAATTACTTTTCTTCCTTATTTCCCTGTCGCCTCCTCTACCCTTTCGCATTAATTTCTTACCCATTTCATTCATTTCTCTCTTTCGTTAACTTTATCATATTTACTTTTCCCCCCTTGTTTCCTTCCCTCCTTTTTCTTCGCTAGGTCAGTCCCTTACCTGTAATGTTTCCTTTTCCTCCTTGCCCTCCCCCACCTGCCCTCCTTCTCTCTTGCCTTCCGTCTTTCCTTCCTTTCTTTAACCTGTGACTAATCACTTTTTCCCCTCTGTTTTCCATCCTCATTTCTTCCCTTTCCTAAGTTAGTGTCCTACTTACTTTGCCATTTGTCCTTCCTGCCCTGCTACCCTCTTTTGTTCTTTTTTTTCTTTCCTTTCCTTATTCTCTGACTAATTACGTTATCTTTTCTGTTTCCTTCCTCACTACTGTTTCCTAAGTCGGTCATCTCCCTACCTTATATATATTTCTTCATCCTTCCGTAACTCCTCCATCCTTCCCTCTTTCCTTGCCAACCCTGCCGCCTTTCCTCCCCATCCCCACCCCCCATGCCGCCTCCTACCCGCCGCCGCTGAATAATGTACACAGATGGTCATTCAGTATTCATCCTTTTAAACCCCACCAAGGACACCGCGGCTGCACCTAAACACCTCTAAGCCCACAATGACAGTCGCTGCCACCAGCCTCAGACCAGGGATCACCAGAGCATTCTTTAACCTCTTCAACCCCAGGACCTCGTTTAAAGTTTATTCTTACTGCTACCAGACGATTTTATGCAGCTTAGGAGAGGCTTTTTGAGCTGGGGGAATAGGGTGTATCATTAACTGCACATAATTGTTTGTTGCTCGCAAGAAAGAACAGAACTACGTCACTGGACTGAAGGGCGTAATATTACTTCAGCTCCGGGAACTGAATATTCAAGGTCCATTTTTTCTATAGTACTATATTTATAAAATAATAGTGAGAGAGAACAAGTAGTAGCAGTCTGTACTTGGAATTTGTTCCATGTGAAAGTTTCAGTGAAGGAGAATTAAAATAATATTCCAAAGTGAGACTGCTGGGATCAGGGCATATGAAAGCCTGACTGTTTTCTTTAAATAATATACGTAGAATGATGATGATTATTGCCCAAGTGACTTATTATGTAACTAAAAGGCAAAAAATAGATGTTATCTTAGCTCTATAATGGTACATAGAAAGATATCAGGTGCTGCGGAAAATCTTGTGCACCAATATTGCTGTGTTTACAAGGGTTTGATGTCTTGAAGGAATTAAGAATAGCATCATGTCACGTCACAGAATCTAGAATATAGTAGTGTACAGGTAACAAATTAATTTGTGTCTTTTCGACAAAAATTCAGTGAATTTTAGATTTGTTTCAGTACTAACACACAGGAGATGAAAGAATACTCACAAGCAAAGCAGGCTCGATGTGTGCGAACGTATTTAACTTTAATAATATACAGCTATCTAACTTTTTTTAATTTTAAATATCCGACTCTGGGCAAAGGCTTCAGGGCCTATCCCAAGGCCCGTAGTCCTCCTACACACCTCCACATGTCACCACTTCGGCGCTAACTCCCACAGTCCATATTGAATATATGCCTGGTCTGTCTCATTCAGGATTGGTGAGCTGGTGTTAGCAATCTACATTCAGGGAAATTAATATATCAGTTCAAAATAAACAATTACCGTGACAAAGTTTCTTTGCATTGACAATGGCTACATACTGTATACAGGGCACACACACACACACACACACACACACACACACACACACACACACACACACACACACACACACACACATTAAGTAGCATTGTAAGAACACTATCTTTTATACACATCAACAGCACTCCTCCTCTTGTCAGGACACTTACGGGCAGCACGTTTGACTGGAGTGATGGAACCAAAGAGGAAATAATGCTTTTCGATGCTTTTAGAGGCAAAATCACTGGAGGTGCGGGGATTGTCGGTTAGATCAAAACTCCTACTCTGCTACGTGGTCAAACAAAGGTCTTCGAGAGTAACCTGACCCCCAAGCCAAAGAAGATGCCTGACTGTTTTTACGGCTAAGTATCTCTAAACTGACAGGCGGTACCTATATCTGAAATTTCTGTCCTTCGTTTGTGACCTAGGCTAAGTGCTCATCCATCTCACCCTACAGGTTACCCTAGTATATAGTAAGTCTTTGTCTTCGTCAACCTCACGATCACAATGCTGTACTTTTCATATTATGTAAAACACACATTTACGGTAAATTAGGTAATGAATACAATACCAAGGATACCTCTGACAGCCGCACCTTCCCCGACAGTATTTTAAGGAGAAAGAAATAATTATTTACTGAGAAAGGCGGCCCCAGAGTTTCACACGCTGGCTAAAACCTGCTCGAGTGGAGGATTAAGTTTTGCTCGTTTTTTTTTTCCAGGGTAAAAAAATGGACATCCATACCAGCACTGACCAATCTCCGGGGTCGTTCCCCCACCCCTCGCGGTGGGTGGGGAAGTTCCACCGTGTCCAAAACCAGGTGAGGGTGTAATCACCACTGTGTAAAACTTGGATGTTCTTGGTAATAAAATATATTTACTAATAAATTGAAAATTATATAAAATGTCAATGCATACCGCCGTTGCTCTGGGCCCCCGATGGCTACCAATAGCACGGCGCTAAGGGGTCCCCCGGTCCCCCTCTACCACAAACTTTGTCTGGGTGGACGTTAACCACTGTGCAAGATTTCATGTACCAAGGTTAAAACTATGGGATCGTGCTCAGGGGCTCGTCCCTGGGAGGCAGAGAAGTCCCATCGTATGTAATACCTAGTACGAGTAAAAGTCTGCCATTGTAAAAAAAAAAAAAAAAATCGATTTCTAAGTAAAAAAAAAAATGGCAGTCTACATTGGCGTTGCCGCGGCTCAAGGGCCTGTACCCACTGGAGGAGTGTCTTCGGGGGTCTTATCTTGCCTAAGACCTGATCCGGGTGGAGGTCTACCACTGTGCAAAATTTCGTTTTCCAAGTAACAACCCCTCTTTAGGTCTGCCATCTTCTTCAATGCGGTGCAGTAATTTTATGAGTGTTTGACGCAGTTCGTGACAAGGATTCTATTTGGACACCCCTGTGGGTGTGGCAATAATGTCTCCATATCACAGCAGCAGCAGGTTTATCTATGCAACACACACAAGGTCATAATGATATATATCATAAGAAGCAGGTGTTGAAGTCGCATGAGAAAGTGATGTAACATTAATGGGATGAATGTTGAGTCAAGGGATAGTCAATGTGAAACAAACATTATGGCTCTTTTCAGGTGGATGACGTTTTTATTTTATTCCTGCCATTACCTTACAATTCCCTCTAGCTCTGTGGCCAGTATAGGTGTTGGAAAAAATTCCATTAATCCCTCCAGTGTGATGGCGTCAGTAACATATTTTTTTTTTCTACATATCCCACTTAAATTCGGAGACTCCTGTCATAGTTCCGGGGTTAGACCTTCAGCCCTCCAGTCCAAAACGTGTTTTCCTTCACAACAATGCTGTTATTTCTGTTATAACTAATTTTCCTGTCGACAGACGATTCTCATAATCACTTTGAGACACTTCCGACAATAATTTCAAAATACAACTCATTTGCACCTTCACTTTTAGGGTGCTCTCCCTAGCTGAGTAAGCTCTTTCAGTAGTAGCAAGAAATAAATAAACTGGAACTTATTACTGTGGACGAGTTAGGAATTTCACATGGAGAAGATTTATAATTCCTATAGAAATGAACAAGACCCCTCCCTCCCTCCTTTCATTTTTCTTATGTGGACGACTCTGGGTATGTATGTGACGGTACCTTCCCGTTCTTTAATACATCTCACATTCTCAGACGCACTTTGCAGAGATTTTTCTGATCTCCATAACCAGAGCGTAGAAAATTTAGAAGGATCAGTTTCGGGGATATAAAAATGGATTAGATTTTTGCATACAGATGAGCATCGTTAACATCTGAGAGGAAAGCAAGTGTAGCCATCGGTAAAGAGTATTTCTGTTGCAGTCATTGATCACGTAGTATGACTTCCGGTGAGCAGTAGATGTAAGGTTGGTGAAGAAAAGTATAATGAGATAGAATAATTAAAAAGGTATGAATTTTGCAAGTTACTGAAAGCAACTTAGGCAGTGATTTGGGCCAGGAATACTTTTGATGTCTAACGGACCCCGGGAAAGCCTTACTGAAAAACGACCTTCGAAACTTTGATCTTAGGACCTTACTATCAACAGCTTTGGATGCAGTACAGCATCCCTTCCGTAGATGATTATTTAACAAAGGTATTTAACTTACTAGTCTCTAGTATGTTATTGATATGTCGTATATACCGATCGTCAGGGAGATGCAGTAGGCAGGATGATAAGTAGGATGGTAAATAGATAGAAGGTATGTAAATAGGGAAAAGCTACAAGAAGAAATGCAGTTTGTATCTTTATATGTCAATGGAGTAATTTGTACCTTAATACTGCCTAGTGAGGGGATCACATACTCTAACTGCGTGGTTGCAAAACGCGAGATAACGCATAACAACGAATGCGCACCGCAGTACACGGCAAGGATCATACTAGACTTTGTCCCAGGGACCCCGGTGTGGCAACACACAGATTGCATAGCGTTGATTATGGATTTTTTTCGCCTCAGTGAGACAGAGTAAACCTTCTTGAACTGAAGATAAATTACCGGGAGGTACCAAGATAAAAATACTCACATAAGCGTTATTATACTGAAAGAATTAATTGCCTTTGTTGAATAAAATAGTTACCAGTAGTTATTGAAAAATTCTATTTTCGCTGTGAAATAATTAGCCACCTGACTACGGTGACGTCTTTTACTATGTATTATTACTGTCTCAAGATGATTCACTTCAGCCTGGTAGATACTTTCTTTTTCTATATGCATGAGTTAGGTATATAATTCATTATTTAATTTCAGGGCAGGAGGAACCCCATAAGATAAAGTAAATCGTGGTGGGAGCACACATAAATTACGCCGACTTTTTTTTTCTTTTTTTTAGGTCAAAGGGTTAACTGTGGATGAAGTTGTTGCTCTAACTTTTTTCACTTCTCGCGGAGAGCTTATGGTAGGATCGCTGAGAACTTTGTAGTGAGCCCTGCAGACAGTGGTGACTGATGAAGGTGGTAGTGGTGGTGGTGGTGGTGGTGGTGGTGGTGGTGGTGTAATAATAATAATAATAATAATAATAATAAACGGTTTATTAATAATGCAGTCCTGGGACTGAAAATTTGTACAGGGGGGTGGATTATATACCTTATTCTAGGAGCTAAAACTACCTAAATCTAAGACTTAACATGTAACTACGGTCTACTGTACATTGTTTATGCCTCGGATGATGGTGGGGATGGCACTTCGTCTGTACCTATCCGTGCGTGGGGCTTTCAAGGGCACGAGTTTGTTCGTGTGCCTCGTTGTTCTAGTGGGGGGCGGCGCGTCAGGTGGGAGGAAGTGCCGGTGCCGCTGACTGCTTAGTAAGCCTCCACCGAATATGGTGAGTGCTTGCTGGTATCTCTCGGCCAGCGTGTGTGTGTGTGTGTGTGTGTGTGTGTGTGTGTGTTATGCAAAAGAAAGGGACACTTATTCTCAGAGAATTATTCGTTTCGTATTGGAATTTCAGTAATTAGATGTGCATATTCTGGTTACAGCAGACAGTTAAAGAACAAAACAAATCTCAGGGATTAGGTAAGCTCTTTTGTGGCAGAAGTCGAGTGGTTAACATAATACGGAATTATCTGACTGAATGCTACCTTTATATACTGGTACACGTGTTATTACCCTTATTTATATGTTATGGTGGTTTTGTGATGTATTGCTCTCCTGAGACTTGGTTCCAATTCATCCGTGACGGACATTTAAATTGAATGCTGGTACTACAATCCCTTTACTTTATCGCATATGTTCACTCTGACAGATAATACCAGTGACACACATAGACTCAAACAACACCACACAAATATGGCAGGCAGAACACTTTGATTTCCCCAGGCAAGGCTTTCACTAGACACTCCTCCCTGATTCGTAGCCTCCTTTATTTCCACGCTTACAGTCAGGCTTTAAATTACTGGCAGTGCAGCAGCATTGTGTTTGTTTATATTGGAATGAATGAGCCTCTCTACAGGAGACAAAGTATTAAATAAACGTAATTGAGAAAAACGGTGCAAAAATGTCCTGAAGTTAAAGATATTATTCAAAGCTTGAAGACACCCCGTAAATGTGAAACTGAAGCAAACTGTTCGTGGTCAAGAGGTGGTAGGGTAAAAATTCTGGTCATCAATCTTCCCCCGATGAGAATATCCGGTCATGCAGCGGATCTCATATGAGCTTATACAGATGCTCATGGCGTAGTTATACCCTTTTGCTGTAACTTGGCATAATATTGAAGTCCTTCCATATTGAGTGTTAAGTTTTAACACTAAATTAACACTGGAGCATGATGCCAGAAACTAAGAAGTGCTACGGAAAAGATTTGGAGTTTAGCAGTTCCTCTTTTTTTTAGAATGTTTAATTCCAGGCCAGATTAGGTAAATGGACTATAGGATTGTGAATTAATTACCCAGCCAGGCATTTTATCCTCACTCAACATCGGCTTCTCTCACTGTCCAGCGTCCTCCCTCATGGCTTTTCCTATCTTGACCTTCCACTTTTTTTTTTTTAAATTGTTCTATCTTCCATTTATGCCACATTCTTACGATGTACCTTTAGTATTCATATCATACGTGTATTTGAATGTACATGAAGATCATCTAGCTGGCAGCGGGTGATAACTTAGCCAAGTACTATTATTTTATAGTCATTATGGTCCATATTAAGATGTCATCTGTAACTGGTATCATGGAACTGCATGGTACTGAAAGTCAACGACGTAGTCATACAAGGACGTGTACCCATGTTACCACTGAAGCATGAGTGACTCTTACCAATGTGAATGAAGAAAATTTTCTGTCAGATCATACTATGAAGTTAAGATTTATATCATAGATTTTCGCATGACGGATAGGACATGTCTGTACTGTTCAACAAGCTTCTGAACATGCTTATGTAATCACTGTTAGGTATCTGTTTCCTTTCGCATGATTTCTTACTGTTCTTTATGAAGATGTAGATGTAGTGTAAATAATTGCTCGTTATTGACCCATTCAATGCAAAGACGCATTTTCCGTTTATCCTCGATATGCACAAACGATTTAAATTGACTTATGCCAGACGCTTAGTAATAAATAGGTTAATGAAGTCTATCTCTAACCTCTGTCATCCAAACCGTTTCACGAGCTAGATATAATCGTCTGAATATAACAGGAATGAAAGGGATGTCACCGGATTCAAAAGATTAACTGCGAAGTGTAGTCACAGCTTCTCTTTAAGTCATGCAGTAATAACAGTAAATATCGAGTGTATATAAAAACACTTAAGTTTATATATTCCGTTCTCGAAGCTTAATACAAATTTCTGACTTCTGCAATACATGATGACTAATATTCTTTACCTGGACATGTTCAGTGACAAGATTATCTCCTTGGATAAACTTGCTAGAGGATATGAAAATGTAGGCTGAAGTAACAGATCCTCCCTCCTTCCCCCTCACCCTTTCTCAAACCTTAAGCCGGTAGTGATTATCTTCCTCAATAGCCCTTGTGCAGACGATAGGCATAATCTCAGTCTAACTATTTTAAGTTTGAGAGGCACCAAAGAATGGAACCGTCTTATGTCAATTTCGCATCAAAAAATTCAAGAGAACAATTTGTAAAAATAGTAGTGAAGCGAAGCATGCAAGACTTCCGCCTGCAACAACTATACGCTTTCGGTGATCACAAGACAATTCAGCTCCGGCACTCTCCTTGATTGCCGCTCGCATTTTGAGGAAGGAAAGCTTACTGTGATGTATTTGTTCCTATCTTAACTCTTAAGGCAGCACCTCTAGAGTCGCTTCTGTTTCTTTTATCCCTCACATAAAGAAACGGTCACAATAGAGCGTGCAGACACATAAGAATTGCCTTATGATCTCCAGATAAATGTTGTCACTGTCAAGGATTTAATAAATAAATGCTGTTGCCTGCAATTTGGGACTTCAAGGCAACTGGTATTTTAAACACGAGATTGATAATGATCTCTCAGTTGTTATTAACCACTTCATATCAGTAACGTCTCTTTTTCCATTATCGTTCAATTTCCAGACGATTTTACTCAGCTTAAAAGAGACTTTTGTAGCGGCAAGTGTTAGATACAGCCTTCCTTAACATCATGACGACAAGAAATCTCCCTGACAGTGAAAAAATTGTCTGATGGCAGAACAATTATATATAAAAAAACGATATCCTTGCAATGAAGACTTAGCAAGAAGACATAGATGATGATGAACCCACAAGACTTTTGCTCTATGGAAAGTTGCAAAGTTGGTGATACTACTGATAATCAGTTCTCCTTTATTTCATTTTTTTTATTTTTTTTTACCTTGTTATTACTAAGTCCCTAAATATTATTCGATAGTTTTGTAGGGTCACAGAAGTGCTGAACTATTTCCAAAGCACATAGAATTTTCTCGAACCCGAGTTCATGGAATAGGACATATGTTTCACCTCGCAGGTGATGTAGAAACGGATAAGAGAAGACCTCAAAAGAAGTGGAGGGACGTGGCCATTGTGTGAATAAACAGTTCATTTTCTCATTTTTTTTTTTTATACAGAACCTACAATACCCGAATATGTTGTATTTTAGGGTGTTAGGTACGTTCTTTAGTAACGTATTGTCAGAATCACTACAAATTTCAGGAATAATTAGTTGTAACCAAAATCCTAATAAGTGGCCATGTATATCTGTCCCAGCTAAGTAAAGACCTACACCTTCCGTGCTACTCTACGTTCCCTCATAGAATGTTTAATAATATCCAGCTCAATCCTGCATCATCCTTGAACATATTTGGGGTTTCATTCACTCGGGACTTATCTTCGAAAGATCATATTACATCTTTTGTAAAATCTGCTTCCAAGAGATTAGGTGTGCTAAGCCGACTCCGTACCTTTTTTACTTCTGCACGGTTGTTAACCTTATACACGGGTTTTATTCGCCTCTGTGTAGAGTAAAACTCTCATGTGTGGGTAGTGGCTGGGGGAGGAGGTGACTCGATCGGTAGAGAGGTGGCTTGCAGTCCCGATGGACCCAGGTTCGAATCCTCGCTGGGGCAGGGAACAGTTTAAGGATTCGAAATTCATTAAAATCAGGCTTTACTGATCTACCAGAAGACCCGCAGACATGTCGTAAAAATACCCCCGCTAATACCAATACACCAGTCCTGTATGAGACAGCCCTAGCATGTATTCTATATGGACGGTGGGTGTTAGCGCCGAAGTGGTGACATGTAGAGGTGTTGGTATGTAGGAGGACTGCTGGGCCTTGATATCAGGCTATGAAGCCTATGCCCAGAGTCGGACACATAAAAAAAAAATACAGCTCTTCTCAGTAGGGTGGAGTCAAAGACTTTTCATCTCATTAACTCTTCTCCTCCTTCATGCTCCTTTCAACATCTGTCTCTTCGCCGCACTATTGCATCTTTATCTCTTTTCTATCGCTACTTCAATGGTCACTGCTCCTCTGAACTGTCTGCTTGCATCCCTGCACCTCTACGACGGGCGCGCAGCACCCGTCTAGCAACAAACTCTCATCCCTTTTCTGTCCAGCTCTTTAATGCAAGAGTTAACCGTTACTCCCAGTCCTTCATTTACGCAACAGGTCAACTCTGGAACTGTCTCCCTCCGTCCTATTCCTACTGACTATGATCCCCAGTCATTCAAACGCAGTGTGTCCAGGCATCTAGAAATGAACTGATTTTGAATTTGGCTCTCTCTTATCTTGTTTTTGTTTTTACTTGGAGGAAACAGTTTGTGAGCTCTTGGCCTTTGGTTCCTTCTTCCTTGCATGAAAAAAAAAAAAAACACCACACTATATCCTACCATACATTAACCAACCATACGCTAGCCCCTTCTGTACGAGATCTAACCTACCACAACCCTAACTCCAGTACGGGAACCTGAACTGCCGTACAACCCATTTTGTACGGGAACCTGTCCTAGTGGGAGGTGATGGACGTGTGGTTAGGGAGGTTGCCTGTTGTCTTAAATGACGTGAGTTGGAGCCCAGGCTCGGGCAATGATCAGCCTGATGAATTAATTATCATTTATAAAGAGGCTTCTCTATGTTCCCAAAGACCCTCTGACATGGCATTAAGACACACCTGCTAATGCCAGTGCACTAGTCTCGAATGACACACCCTTGGATGCTATGCAGCATAAACGGTGATAATTACTGTCGAAGTGGTGACTTGTAAAGGTTTGTAGCATGTTGGAGGACCGCTGGACCAAAAGAAACGGGTAACTAAGCTCATGTCCACAGACGAACACACACACACACACACATACACACACACACACGCACACGCACACACACACACACACACAAAGACTTTAACCCACTCACTGTGAAAGCCTGAACTACCGTACTCTATTCTCTCCTTACCTTCACCTATTCTGTGCGTGGTCTGTTGTACGGTTATCCAAGCCTTTCAGTAAGTGAACCTTACTTACTACATTCTGAGTCTAACCTCTTTGGTTCAAAGTTTACCTCCTTACCTACTTACCTCTTACCTCTTTAGCAC
>JAGKTI010036032.1:0-11145 GCA_018397915.1 Birgus latro | reverse complement strand
CTCTCTCTCTCTCTCTCTCTCTCTCTCTCTCTCTCTCTCTCTCCTTTCCCTGAGCAAGTGATGACCAAGTTAGATCTCATGTCGGAAGCAGCCCGCCAGGAAATGGGGCCATCTTATTGGCTCCCCCGGCGTCTCCTGTCCCGCCTTCTCCTGCGTCTGGCTGCGGCTTCGATATACAAATTTTCTTTACTATTAGCGTTCCACAGACCCGGAGGGCATAGAAATGGGTGTAATAATATCTCAAAATTTAGAATTGTTGCAATAATTCCTTCCTTGGCCGTTTTCTCAGGGAATTTGGTCTGTTTTTCAGTAGGGTGGAAGTTGGGCTAGGTATGGAGAGATTCGGACAAGGCGATGGTTCAGTGCTGAGGACCAATGGGACCTTTTCAAGAATTAGAGGTTCGTTTTGGAATCTTCAGGGTTAAATGGGTCCTTCTCCAGACGCTCAGAGGCCGCCCTGTGTGCCTCGACAGCCTCTCTCCAGCCCTGGCTCCCGGGGCTTCGACGTTTAGGCTAAAATGTTTCAGCTTTTTATCCCGGGCGCTGCTAGGGGTCGACCTGAAGCACCACTGAGGGCTGGAGTGAGGGGGATGGAGGGCTCATGTGTGTCACGGCTAGATATTTGACACTATTTTTTTTTTTTTAGCTATCATCCTAATCGTCTTCGTCAGTATCATCATCACCATCATCATCATAATCACCCTTTTCTTTCGCCGAAGGTCAGATGGCTGGGTGAAAGCCAGAACTAGGAAAAGGAAGGCATACAAATAAAAGGCTGATCAAAACAGTGCACCTATCATCTACGCTACAGTCAGCAGACTTCCTTACTTTGTATATTTCCTAAATATCTATGCCTCTTGTCGTATCTCACCTGTATAACCCACATACTGTATACTCCTTAATAGTCCCGTCTGCAATATTCACTCTTATCGTACTCAGTTCTCACCAGAGTTTTAAACCTTTGTTACTATGGGTTCTAACACAACTTAGTGAGCCCACATGGTGCCACTGGGTTCAGTCTTCTGTTTTTTATTACGATATTAGCATGTAATACTGATTCATCTTAATAGTCAGCAATATAAAAGGACTGTGTAAGTGATATATACTGTATATGTCAGTCTATGTATCTATATCTGTCTATCCATGTATGTATGTATGAATGTATATATGTACTGTATGTATGTATCCATCTATCTATCTGTCCTATCATACATATATACACTACAACTCATCCCTCAGAATTAATTATGCATTGCGCTGTAGCTCAAGGTATATGGTCGTTACTAGATAGAGTTCACACACAAAAAATATGAATTCAGGACATAAAACTTAATCATTCCTTTTGTTGCTTGAAGGAAGTGGCCCGTGTGTCCTGACTACACGCCCCCTCCTCCCCTCCGGCATCCTTCTTCCCTCTCCCTTACCCCTGCCTCACTCCGACAGTACCTGACGCGTGACCTTGTGCCTGACCCTGTTCCAACCCCCTGTTCCTGACCCTGTTCCCAACCTGTGCCTGATTGTTCCTGACCCTCTGCCTGATCCTTTTCCTAACTCTGTGCAGACCCTTTGCTTGACCTTTTCCTAACCCTTCGCATGACCCTGTTCCTAACCCTTTGCTTGACCTATTCATAGCCCTGTGCGTGACCCTGTTCATGACCCTTTGTCTGACTTTTTCCTAACCCTTTGCGTGACCCAGTTCATAACCCTTTGTCTGACCTTTTCCTAACCCTTTGCGTGACCCTGTTCATAACCCTTTGTCTGACCTTTTCCTAACCCTTTGCGTGACTCTGTTCCTAACCCTTTGCTTGACGTATTCCTAACCCTGTGCAGACCCTGATCCTAACCCTGTTCCTAACCCTGTGCCTGACGCTATTCCCAGTCTTGTTTCTGACCTTGTTCCTAACCCTGTGCCTGACTCATGGCCTCATGCCTGACTCTTGATTCCGTGCCCTGCTCTTGATTTTGTGCCTGACTCTTGATTCCGTGCCTGACTTGATTTTTTGCCGGACTCTTGATCCTGTGCCTGACTCTTGATTCCGTGCCTGACTCTTGATTCCGTGCCCGACTCTTGATTTTGTGCCTGACTTTTGATTCCGTGCCTGACTCTTGATTCCGTGCCTGACTCTTGGTTTTTGTGTTTGACCTACGACCTTGTGTTTGACCCTGTGACTGTATTTCTAATCCGCCATCTTGTTCCTGACCAGACGATGACCCGACACTTTCAGGACATGGGGGTCGTGTTTTCCTAGGAGGCTCCTTAGCACTTTTTCGTCAGCGATTCATTTTGCTTATCACACCTTACTTGTTTATCTGTACAGTATGTTATTTGCTTTTAATATGGATACAGTTTTCATGAGAAAGTCTACAGCAGAATATTAACGTGCTACAGCTGGTAATCTAAGAACAGAAGGAAGAGTACAAAGGAGTAGAAAGGAAAGCAGACAGCAACAGCCTAAATGGTCCTTTTGAGGGTGTTACAGAGAGGACTGTGACTGTGCTATCTAATGAGCTATAGATTAGGATAGTAAAATAAGAAGGCTCCCCCACCAACCATACCCTCTAACCGAAGCCGGCAGGAAAAAGTGAGAAGGACCACCACGAAACAGGAAAGCAGCCACGGAAATTTCATAGAGAAGATTGAAAGGATAAACTGTATTCTACGTTACCTTAATATGCGGGGGAAAAGGGAAGGGTAAGAGTGAGAGGGAGAAGGGAGGAAGACAAAAACTACAGTAATGGGGCAGGGAGGAAGGGAGCTATTTGAGAGGAGAGGGAAGAGGAAGTGAGGGAGAGAAGACAGAGACTGGGGTTGTGGGAATGGGGTAAAGGTAGGGGACTAGTGAGAGGGGAAAATGGGAGAGAAGGAACAGAGCGAGAGGGACGGGGGCTGGAAAAACGGTAGGGATGGCTGAGAGATGAAAACGAGGGAAGGGAGGAGGATGGTGAGAGAAGGGGGAGGAGTGTTAAGATCGAGAAAGAGAAGGGGAAAGGGGAAACAGTGAGAAGGGAGAGAATCTGACTGGTGGAAAGGAGAGGAGCTGATGAGAAGGGAGGGAGGAAGTTGTAAGAGAGGGAACAGGAGGCGAAGGGGAGAGGAGGAACTGAGAAGGGGAGAAAGCTAATGAAAGAGAATGAACTGAGAGAAGGGAGGGAGGAGAAGGGGAGGAGGAATTGAGTGAGAAGGGAGGGAACTCATGGGAGGGAAGAAGGACTGAGTTAAAGGACAGGTAGTTAGTGAGAGGAGAGAGATTAAGGGGGAACTGAGTGAGAGGAGAAGGAAGATGGTGAGAGGGAAAGCGAGGGAGAGAGAGGGGTGAGAGATCAAGAGAGTGAAAAGAGAGGAGAACGGCCTGCTGAGAGGATAGGAGAGAGGAAATAAAAGGGAGAGGAAGAATGGAATAGAGAGGAGGGAGGAGAGGGATGAAGGGAGAGGGGAGGGAAGGAGTTTTGTTGGAGGAGAGGGAATAGAAAAAGAATGAGAAGGAAGGAGAGAGTAGAGGGAAAAGTGAGGGAAGGAAATAAAACCCTGGCACCATTAATCAAGCGTGTTTTCTGTGACGCGGTGAGAGTCTTGCTTTTAACCACTCCTTGATGGACCTCTTACTGCCTAATGCCTCACTCGGCTGGGGTATAATGGTTTGCAATACCCCCACGTAGGATTATGCCATTCACTGAGACAACGGGTTTTCTGTCTTGTTCAAGTTACTGCCTGACGAATTTTATTAGAATTAAAAAGAACCACTGGGAATGAAGGGAATGTTAGCAGTAATTATAACGCCAGGCTCATCTGAACGTGTAGTAATTATAACGCCAGGCTCGTCTGAACGTGTAGTAATTATAACGCCAGGCTCGTCTGAACGTGTAGTAATTATAACGCCAGGCTCATCTGAACGTGAATTTGGTGAACTGCAGGCTTAATCTGCCCCTCTTCTGCAGTCCACCATCCTCTCTTGGGAGAATAGAGAGAGGGAGCTGAGGGATGTTTGTATGACCGGGCAGCTGCTCCGCCCGGTCATATCGGTGCCATCACGTAAAGGGTCCCTCTGCACACCACTGAAGGGACTGCAAACAGTATTTATCACCCCAGTCACTGACAATATTCTCTTATATTTTCAGTGACTTCATATGGACGATTTTGTTAACTTGCTCATGTACAGGATGGAGAGTTCTCTCAGCAGAATAAAATCGTCTACCGGCGGCC
Organism: Birgus latro; assembly: GCA_018397915.1. Taxonomy (NCBI): domain Eukaryota; kingdom Metazoa; phylum Arthropoda; class Malacostraca; order Decapoda; family Coenobitidae; genus Birgus; species Birgus latro. The sequence continues at coordinate 6,944 of JAGKTI010036032.1, read as the reverse complement.
AGAATGTAATACCAAACCGGATCATTGTCTTCTAAAATGTTAATCCCGATAGACTTTAACCCACTGGAAGGCAGACTTTTTGTAAACTGAAGTTATTAATGCATCAGAAATAGAAGAGTAGTAGTGAAAGTGAGTTCATTTGACAACATTTTATTCAACGTTTGCATTAAAATATACAAACAGTGTCGCCGAGCGCTCGTTTAACTTTTCAGATTCTAAATATGAATCTGCATGAAAATATACAGACTAACAATATACTGTACATATGCTTGTTTCAGAATTTTTATCAGAATATAGACGAATGTGTCAAACTGAGCGCTCGTCTGGCAGTGTTTTTATCTAAAGTTTGCGTCAAACTATACAAACTGTGCCACATTGTTCTTCTCGCTTAGCTGAACCAAGCCAGACTTAAAAACTAAAGGCACGGTCGCTTATCCTCCTAAACAGAGACTTAACGCGGTAGCGGTGAAGACGAGTAATTGAACACATGGAAAGATTATTTTGTTCAGCTTCACACGATTCTGAGGACACACACACACACACACACACACACACACACACACACACATTGACGGTACTCAGTCGAACAGATATTTATTTGATCAGTACAGTTTGCCGAGAAAGCCGCGGAGTTTGAGGTGTGACTAAGACTGGAGGCTGGGGTAGGGGTGGTGGTGGTGGTGGTGGTGGGGATGGTGGTGGTAGTGGTGGAGATAGTGGTAGAGGCGGAGATGGTGGTAGTGGTGATGGTGGTGGTGGCAGTAGTTAAGACAGTGGTAGTGATGGAATGTTGGAGATAGTGGTGGTGACACTGGCTATTGTGACTGTGGAAGTGTGGCGAAAAAAGTGGTAGTGGCGATAGTAGTGGTGGAGTAGTTAGTATTGGTGGCGGAAATACTGATACTGATGGCGGTAGTAGTGGTGGTGGGAATAACAGTGGCAGCTGGGAATGTGGAAGCGGTGAAGATAAAAAGTGTTTGTGGCAGACTGATGGATGTATAAGCGGTGGTGGTGGTAGTAGCGTGTGGTTGTGGTGCTGGTAGTGGTCGTAGTTGTGTCTGGTTGTGGTGGTGGTGATGGCGTTTGTTAGTGGTGGTGGTAGTGTCTGGTAGAGGTAATGGTGGTGAAAGTGTCTGGCCGTGGTGATAGTGGTGGAGACAGTAGTAGCAAAAGTGGTGGTTTTAGTAGTCGTAGAAGGGACAGTGGTGGTGATGGTGGGGGAAGTGGTAGTGATGGTTGCGATAGTGGTATAGCACGTTTGCGCTAACCAGACAAATTTTCCTAATCTCTTCCAGTTCGGTTGGTGACCAAGTGTAGTCATACTATAGGGTCGATTTCACAAGTAGCCAAGGAGACACTTTCTCACCTCATAGCTAAAGCGCATCGAAGTAACCACAACTTAGTATTTAAATTATGGGAGTTGTCTAGTTCCGTCAGATGAGTGCACACTGAGTATAGTTTTTTTTTTTTTTTTGATGATGGTATTGGATATTGAGACGTGTGGTACTGAAAACTTCGAGGATGGAAACAGCTGAAGTTGGTGTGTGGGAAGGTAGATTTTTTATTTCTATGTGAATTTTGGAAGTAAATGTGAGAGATAGGAGGACGAACACGACTGGAAATTTTCTGGTCTCTTGTGTGTGAGCATTGACTTCATTTCTTGTAGTAATATGTAAGGATTGTGGTAGATTTTTATACGAGTATTTATAGATTTGTTAGCTGTTTAATTTTTGTGGTGGTACGAGAAAGCTATGGTGTGATGATGATGATGATGACCGTGAAGGTTAGGTTTGATCCATGGTGAGTGAGGATGTATTCCGTTCTCTTTTGTGATGATGTTGGAAAGTCATTGATTTGTGTTGTCATTTTTGTGTGCGATGTGATAATGAGAAAGATATGGATGCTAGATTAGGCTTGTTGTCAGTGAAGATAAAGTTCCCCTTTGTGTGTGTGTGTGTGTGTGTGTGTGTGTATTTAAGATCTACAGTATATTTATGTACCGTGGTAGTTGTGTACTAGGATAATGAGGAAGCTAAATAACCACGATCACAGCAGAGGTTTGCTTAGGTCTGTAGTGCGCGAGGATAAGTCTCTCCTTTTTTCCATTCTGTGTGGTGGAAGTGTCTGCCATCTGCCACCTGGCCATAGTGGATTACCCGCCACTCCATCTTGCCGCTGTCGCCGCCTCCGCCACCGCCGCCGCCGCCATCCAAGTGGAACGCCGCTACCACCACCACCACCACCGCCATCACATAAAGATTTCTTACCCCTTCTCTTCCTTACTCCTTTCATTTCGTATTTTTTTCTTTTTTTGTGTTCGTTTTGCTCCTTGTGCTTCTATTTCGCACTTGTTTTAATTTCTCTGTTTTTTATTCTTACTCGTTTCTGTTATAATTTTATTCTCGTTTTTTCTCTATTCTTACGTGACTGTTTTATCTGTCTTTTTGCTCAGAGATTTTTTTTGTATTCGTCACTGTAAATTCCCCTTTTCTTGTGGTTTTATTTTACTGTCGTTTCCCCCGTGTGTAATATTTTGAGTTCGCTTTTCCACGCTCGTTTTTCTCTGTTTTTATTCTCGTTTTCCTGTCTTTATATCTGACTTTCATTTTACACTCGTTTTTCTGTGTTTTGATTTTACGGTCGTGTCTAATTTTTTCCCCCCTCTTTATTTCGGATTTTCTTATTCAGCATCCTCCCCTGATTTATTGTGGACAAGTTTATCTGTATTCATGTTCATAATTTACGTTTCACTGTCTTTTAAATTTACGTTGCTTCATTCGTTTTGCTTATCTCATGTTCTGATTTACTTTATGCTAACTTTCTTTGTTCCTTCTTCATGTTCTTTTCTCTGATTTACACTCATTTCATTGTGCATTTGCTTTGGGGTACTTTTGCCATCGTTTGCCCTGTATTTTTTCGTACATTGCACTCTTTCTTCTCGTTCATACTTATTGTCCCTTGATTGGTTACTGTACGCTTGTCTTTATTTACAAAGTCTTTTCCTTTTTGTTCATTACGCCTCTTACTTTCATCTTATGCTTTGTCCCTTACTATACACAATTTTCACTATTTGTTTTAAGGCTTTTTGTTTTACTTTAAGCCTTGTTTTTCTATATGACATCGTTGTTTCTCTCTACAGTTTACTTTACATTTTATTTTCTGTAAGACATTTTTCCCCATTTTTAATTTATCTTAATATAAGTTTTCACTTCCCAATTTCACTGCACATTTTTTTTTTTTTTCACTAAATCGGCCTTTTCTTATTCAGTCTGGTTCACTTTTCCTCCCCGATTTTTAAATATTTTCTCATAAGTCACAGGAATTCTCTAACCTTCTAGCTGGTAGGAGTTTCTCATAGATGAAGAAATAGTCTGGCGCTAGTCAGAATAAAACTGCCGAAAATGAGAGTACCAGTCGATGGGTTAAGCGAAAGTTGTCATTTAATCACCGTTTTTCGATTATTTTTTCCTCTGGTCGTCGAATGCTGAAAAGCGAGGTAACATTTGAACTTTGAAACACGTGCTGAAGTATCTTTTTACAGTGTTCAGTCCTTTCTTAAGAAGGTTTGTTTTTAGGTTTCAACATTAGAACCTTGAACGTTGTAAATGTTAAGATACTTCAGTCCCACTATAAGAGCACTGGATATCCTTTGAGATCGCAGCATTATGACTCTGAAGGCAGTTTGCGCATCTATATAGGGAAGTCCAGTCCATCTATACAAATGCTTGTTTTTTGAGGTCTTTAAATCTTTCATCATCTTAGCACTGGAAGTTTTAGGGTAGTTTTCTTACCCTGTTTAAATAGTCCAGTTCATCACTGTACATGGTTATACTGTGTCATTTCAACATTCGATTTATTGGAACAATTTTAACATTAAAATAGTTTATTTTTAAAAATAGTTCTAAGTCTGAATATTACAACTTTATAAACATATTAAAACCTCATCCTTAGAGAATGTGTTCAAGGTTCCACTGTCAGAACTTTGAGAATATTTTGAACATTATTTATACATTTCTGTCCCTTCTTTAAAATGCTTTCAGTATTGTGAGTTTTCAGTGTTTAAAAACTGAGAACATTTTAAGAATGTTTTGAGCCCATCAAGATTTCAGTATGAAAAGTCTGGAAACATTTTGAAATGTTCACTCCATCATTGAGAATTTTTACCTGGTTCAAGAAACGCCATCAGAACTGTGAAGACACTTTGAACACTTAAAAGTTTCATTTAAGAATGTGAAAGCTATTCGAACTTTTGCCCAGAAAGTTCAGTCTCATGTGAAATTGTTTATATTTCGAGGTCTCTTTTCTGAAACTTTGGAAACATTTTAGATTTAGTTCGAGAATGTGTTTCTTTCCTTTGAAGTCTTGATATCAAAATTTTTGATGATATTCTGAACACCTATTTACAAACATTGCTCCTTGTTAAAAAAAATTTGTCTGTCAAGATATCCATGTTAGAACTTTGACAGATCCTGAACATTTTAAAGAAAGATCAGTCTTTTTTTTGAGAATGTTTCCAGTCCTTGGAAGCTTCAATAACTGAAGTCTGAAAGCATTTTAAACATCTAGGAAGTCCAGTCTCTCTTGTCAGAGTTTTTTCGAGGTGTTCCAGTATTTGAGAACATTCTGAGCATCTGTTTACAAAGGTCAGTCTTTTTTTTTTTTCCTTTTCCTCCCTCACTCAAATGGTTAAATGTCTCACATCAGTGTGATAAGTTTGACATTCAATACACTGAACATCACATTAGCACATTCAGAAAGTTTACATGTTCAGTGTAAATTCTTTAAACCATTCACACACTCGGTATTAGTGACTAAAAAAGGTTGAACGTTCAGTACTTTTGCCTCTTTTCAGATTTTCAGATTTCGAAATGTTGGTATTAGAACTTCGAGAAGATTCTGTCATCTGTTGGAAAATAAATTCCTTCTTTGCAGTTGTTGGTAATTCACATCAAGTATTAGAAGGCTGAACACATACTGAAGGTTAAAAACTTCAGTTCTTCTTAGCAAAAGTTTCATTGCTTTTGAGATCTCAGTATCAGAACTTTCAGAGCATTCTCAGTGTCTGTTTCTAGATATCAGTCCTTCTCTGTAAATGTCTTCAACCTCTCTAACTCTCAGTATTAGAACTTAGAAATATACATTGAATACGAAATATCATCAACCCCTTTGTCCATATTTACATATTTGTATTCGAACTTTGAGAACGTTTTACATTTACAATATTCAGCCCTTGCTTGAGAATGTTGATTTGTTTCAAGGCTTCAGAAGAACTTTGAAGATATTCTGAACATTCGTTTAGAAGTTCACTCACTCTTAATATCAAAACTCTATAAAGACTTATTAAACATTTTGAAAGCTGTGTCCTTCATTGAGAATTGAAAAGGACTCTGAAAACCTTTAGAAAGTAGAGTCCTTCATTGAGAGTTCTTAAATCCCTCGAGGTCTCAGTAAGTGAAACCCGAAGCTGGGAACTGAGGCCCCACAGCCAGATCGTCCGCAAGGGGCATGGAGGAGGGGGCGTAGTGTAGCGTGGCAGACGGCGTGGGTGTGAGGGCGTGCGACCCACTGTACTGGGTAGACTGGTGGAAGGGCGATGAACTGGTATACCCTGCTGAAGGAACCACACCACCGTAGCTGGGGATATTGGTGGTACTGGTATTGATGATGGACGCTCTCACATGCGGCCCCTGGTAATACCCTCCCATGTCCAGGAAGGGTGAACTGGGGAACTGGTTGTGTGGGAGGTGTGAACTGGGAGGTACTGGCTTCCCATCCCTGACCAGTACTGGGACCGGGACTCTGCGTGGACTGGTGATAGGTGTGAGGTCCAACCCGCCGCCCACACCCATACCCACGCCCTCACCCCGGTCTGTCCGCTGCTTCTTTGTTTTGTACCGGTGATTCTGGAACCAGATCTTGACCTGTTGGAGATCAGGATACCGTTAATAACCGGAAACGTGACAGATATTAAGACTGAGAAGTGTGTGTATATATTTTGGCATGAAATAATAAAGAACTACGTCATAATCACCACCACCACCACCACCACCACCACCATCGTCATTGTTATCTTCATCCTGGCCCATATTCCCACCTAAGGATGGGGTGAGGTATGATCCAAAATTAAGGTAAAGTACGAAAATAGGAGAATTAATAGCAACATGCTCGGTGAAGAGGGCCACTGTCATTCCCACAGTATTCAATCCTCAGAATCTTAGCTCCGCCTCATCATCATCGTTATCATCACCCCAGTCCTGATTCCCACCTATAAGATAGAGGTAGGATATAGAAGTTCAAAAGACAGCACGAAAGTAGGAGAACTATCAAACAGCATGCCCAGGGAAACAGGCCACATGACTATTTGCACAGCGTCCATGCCTTCGAAATCATAAACAAACATAAAACAAGATGGAAATGCTCATATATACCATCTGACTTTACACCCAAGTCCAAAGCCATTGCTTGAATCATACCTGCGTGGGAGTGAGGTTAATTAGGGCTGCCAGGTGTTCTCGTTCTGGCGCCGTAAGATACCTCTGCTGCCGAAAGCGCCTCTCCAGCTCGAAGGTCTGAGCTTTGGTGAAGAGTATCCTTCTCTTTCTCTTCTTTGTCCCTGCGTCCATACCCTCATCCTCTTCCTCCCCCGCCCCCACCCCACCGCCTCCTCGCTCCTCGTCATCTTCGCTCTCTGAGGAAGAAACGGAGTGTTATAATTATGTGTATGTACTGCATGAGAGTAAATAAGGAAGATACATATTTTGTAACGATTCAGGTAAAGAAGAAAAGGAGGGTTTAGAGCAATGTCTGTCACCTAAAAGAGGGTCGTCAAGGCAGATGTTTATTGCAGTGTTGGTCGGTAAAGAGGAACAAGAAGAAAGGTTAGGTGAATATCCACGAACTGCACGAAGTTAATCAAGGTAAACAATACTTTGCAATATTACTGA
>JAGKTI010036029.1:0-11145 GCA_018397915.1 Birgus latro | reverse complement strand
GTATATGCACAGGCTTACCCAAGGTACCATATGTAACTTTCCCATGTATGTCCTCTGATTAGCAGAATCAATACCTCTAACGAATTTCTATAGCTGTTTTCCTATCCAACATAAGCAACTCACAGCACAATATTTAACAACCTCATTTCTATTGATCTTATCCTTGATAGCCAAACAGATTAGTGAAAAATCGTACACTTTGTAATGAAAGCATTAAATTTGGTATGTATACTCCTTTGATCCTATCTTAATGAAAGAGCCCGTTAGCCACACGAAAATTCAACACGTCAGACATTTTAAGAGGACCTCCATTTCCGGTTCTGAAGAACATTTTCCTTACAAAAACTTGACAAAGATGACCGATCTTAACAATTTTGGTGTCAAATTATATGTTCTGAAGCATAAGGGGCCAACGAGCAAGACGTCAGGTCTTCATCCACATTACCACTGCCCTCTCTCTCTCATGACTCAGAGATTATGAGTGTGGATTCAAATGGCGCAGGAAGGACATGTTCCTGATTCGTTGTATATCAACACACATTGCAGGAACACACAAACCTATCTATTTCCTGTCCCATTCCTGGCCAGAAAAAGTCAGCACGGATACGGCCTTGAGTTTTCTTTTTGCCCATGTGACCTGATGCTGAACAATGACCCCACTCTAACACTGCTTGGCGATAACCGTCCTTGTTTACGAAAGAACCTGGCTTGACCTCCCCGTGAATACTTAATCACATTACTCTTTTGTCTCTTCCGCACAGCAGCAAGTGTTGCATCAGACTGTTGTTCTTGGACAACATCTTGACAACAAATCAGATCTTGCGGCGATGCAATGGTCACCGGGGTGACGCTGTTTGGAGCCTTGGCCATGGCTCGAGTTACTGCAGCCGAAGTCTGAGTAGTGACATCTACGGTGCAACCATACTTGGCACCTGGTATGTTACCTATAATAAGGTCAAACATAGGTTCTGGCATGACAACTGCTACTGTCAAACCTGTGTAAAAGGGAGATGCTACCTGGATACATGCCTCAGGGAACAATCTCACTGATCCATCAATAAGCTGAGCCTGGATCTGTCTACTTGTGTATTCTTCAGGCCGAACTAGACTCTGCCTGACAAGTGCAACCTGAGGAACCATTGTCTATCAGGAGATTAACAGAAACACCTCCCACAAACCCTGGCTGAACAAGGAAGGCTCTGCTACCTGTGGGAGGGCCTATAGAGGAAGCGGCCAGCCACTGATAAGACTGCATGGCGCACAACTCTGCAAACATGACACCCTGAGAACTCGATGCCTGAAGGGTCATACTCGGACTAGATGCCTGAGAGATCGTACTCGGACTAGATGCCTGGGGGGTCGTACTCGGACTAGATGCCTGGGGGGTCGTACTCGGACTAGATGCATGAGTGGCCGTACTCACCCTCTTGGGAGCAGGAGCATTGACCGCCTCTGGAGGAGGGCTCACTGTCTGAGGAAGATTAGTTCCTTGTGAAGGACGGCCTGTGCTGGTAGGGACGACACCATTATGTGCTTGTCGGGGAATGAAGGCTGCATTTGCCTCCTGCCTCTGATACACTGGGTCTGGTGCTGTGAAGGATTGTCCCGTTTGTCGTTTGCCTGGCTGACACTGCTGCTGGTTAGGGTACTTGTTGTACCTCTTCCAAGCAGGTTGCTGTGTATTCTGCCCTTGGTCCTTTTTCAGCGATTTGCCTGGACCATGACGATTATTCTGAGAATAGCCTTGATGCTGGGATTCGCTCTGAGATGGTTTCCCAGACTTAGCAGTATCTGTCCCGTTCCAGGACTGTTGCTTACGGTTTTGGTACCCATACGCAGTGAAGAATGCACCATCCGTTCCCACCATTTGCTCTGCATTCTTTACCTTGCAAACCTTGAGCTGAGCCATAAGTTCAGCAGGCCACAACTTTTCCAGCTGTGTGCGCATCACAAGGTCAGTTATTCCCTCTCGCGTGCTAGGGGTCTCATCTTTCTCCCTCCACTCGTCTAGGTACGCAGCGAGATGGTCGAGGAACTAAACAGGTGTCTCCTTTTCATCGAGACACGCCTTCATGAACTGATTCCTGGCGTCATCAACGGTGAGACCGTACGCTTTGATAAGTGCGGTCTTCATCATTTCATAGGTGAGATTGTCTCCGCGAATTCTGTGGAGAATATCGAGGGCAGGTCCCTCAAACAGGCTAAGAAACTGAAACCGCTCGGCTGCCTCATACAGCTGTCCCATGTCTTTGAAACGAGCTATGGAAGGCTCGATTTGCTCGCCTTCCTTGTGCGAAGAAAGCTTGAGGCATGGGGTTGCTAGAACAGGTGCTGATGGACCACTCGTGGAGCTTGGGTTGACTGCACCTGATTTGCCTGAAGCCAAGGAGTCTTGCTTGAGCTTCATCACCTCAAACTCATGTTTGTCACATGCCTCGCGCTCGGCATGCTCGTGTTCACGTTGTTCTCGCTCGTGTTCACGTTCTCTTTCATGTTCCTCACGCTCATGTTCTTTCTCACGTTCCTCACGCTCACGCTGTTCTCTCTCGTGTTCCCGTTGAATTTTCCGTTCTTCACGGGTGGCATTCTCACGTTGCTGTTCGTAATTGCAGCGAGACAGCACACAGTCTTTAATTTCCTGGGGGCTGGTAATCCCCATATCCTTGGCTTTCTGTAGGTATATACTGGTTGCCATGATACTGAGACTCAGTGAAGTAGACTGATATATGGGCTGCTGTTCAGCAGTCGAATGCTAATACTTGGGAATAAAGAATACAGGCACAGTCTGGTTGTGACCAGTCTAGTGAAACTGGTAAAGAAGGAGAAATAAAAAGTGCATCTGGCTGGGAAAACTTACATGCAGTTAATGAAGCAAAATCAGTAATCACCAGCCAACCAATGCCTATAATCTTTAATAATAACTAATACCTAGCTAAGAGTGAGTGAGTTATTTCGGTAATAATTTCAAGGCTAGGAGTTATCCTGGAACGAGGTCGCCAGATGTCACGGGGTTTTGTGCATATATTTATATATAAATGAATGTGAGCTAGATGTCACGAGGGAAATGAGAATACGTCTATGGACAAATGCAAATGATTGCCTAGTCGATTAACACAAAAGAATCGACTCGTGAAATTAAGTAGCGATTTCACTTTTATGCTGGATTACTTCGCCAATTCTCTAGAGACGAGAATTTTATAAACTTTCTCAACAGTACACAGCAGAGACTAATCGCTCAAGAATGCTGTATTACTTGTACTGTTGGCCTCTAAGAAAGTTTGCTCACCCCTTGACAACCAAAATAATAATAATAATAATAAACAGGATCTTGCTGGTGCAACTCCTAGCTGGCACAACGGATTTAAGAATTAATACCAAGGAACTGGCTTAAATACCAATCGTGATTAATATAAGGAATTGTGCTAAGTTGGAGTAGGGAGAGTATGCAAAATGTAGGGAAATTAAACAAGACTGTTACATTTAACCCGTCACGTCCCGACCGATTTCCAACCTACGATACCTCAAAATCCCGAGCATTTTTGGAAAAAATTTTATTGGCTCAAACCTTCGCTTTTGGCAAGAAACATCGAAATTTCATAGAGAAATCGCGATCTTGTGCTTAAAACTGTTGATACAGGTGTCATGCAACCTTACGTTTTCCTTCTTTTTCAGGGTACCTGGCTAAAGAAAACGAACTATGGAAGGGTTGACTAATTCAAGCCACTTTCAGTTACGTATTTATTTACGTATTTGGTACGAATTTATGTGTAGTAACAGAGTATATTGGTTTTAACACATTTATATAGGGAATAGAAGCATTGTTCAGTCACCAAACACATTAACATACAGCACCTTCCTTTATGACATTACCACCTCATCACTTCTGTTTGTTTCTTGCTCTAGCTTCTTTATTTCTTTGTCCTCCACCTCAGGAATCACTTTCACCGTGCATTTCGTCATTGGAGAGACCGTGGGGCAACATACCATTACTGGCCAGCTTACTGCTAACAGGTGAATTGCCCAGTGTGGGGGGGAGGGGGGAGGGGGATTAGGTAGGGCCAGGCAGTATCCCCGCTTGGCAGCAGGTAGAGGAAGGTCTTCCACATATACCTACCAAAAATCGCCCATGAAACTTGAAAATTGTGCAAATTATGACCCTTGCAATTGCGCGATGTACCCATACGTCGATGGGTGTAGCTGTGACAAAACATCGCGACGTACCCATACGTCGATGGAATTCCTCGGGTTAACAGAGCTCAAAAAAATTATTTGTACATTTATTAATTACAGGAAAATAAATTTACATTACATGAACCTCTATTCAAGGGAATACTCTCACTCATGCACTCAGACTCAATAGCTGATTAACCTTAGCCTAGAAAAACAAAAGAAATACTGGTCAGTGGAGATGAAATCGTCGCTGCAGATAGACTAGGCATCTGTCACTAATTGAGACGCTGCTATCTCATCCTAGTAGTTCAGTTACTCTTCTAGGAGCTGCCTAGCATGGGCCAACCGGCCTACTGCAGTTATCCTCTCTTCTTATGTTCTTATGTTTAAGTAACTTGCTAATATCTCCCTTGTTTATACCCTTCATCCACTTAAACACCTCAATTAAGTCTCCCCTTACTCTACGTCTCTCTAGTGAGTGCAGATTTAGTCTTTTCAGTCTATCTTCGTATGACAGGTTTCGAACATCATGTATCATTTTTGTCATTCTTCTCTGTACATTTTCTAACGAGTTAATATCCATTCTATAGTAAGGACACCAAAATTGTACTGCGTAGTCTAAATATGGCCTTACTAATGCTAGATAAAGTTGCAGTATTACAGTACTTTTGATGACCTATTGCTCACGCTTCTTGAAATAAATCCTAGGACCCTATTTGCTTCATTTCTCGCATCAATACACTGTTGCCTTGGTTTGAGGTCGTTACTAACCATGACTCCTAGATCTCTCTAGCATTCCGATTTACTAATTTCTCTATTATCGAAGCTGTATTTAGTATCTCCAATGGTCTTGCCTACGTTAAGTACTTTACATTTTTCAACGTTAAATTCCATTTGCCACGTTTTAGACCATCTGGATAATATATCGAGGTCATTTTGTAAGTTAAGGCAATCGTCAGTCGAGTTAATGATACGCCCTATTTTTGTATCGTCGGCAAATTTGCTGATACTGCTAGTGATTCCTAAGTCTAGATCATTTATATATATATAATAAATAATAAAGGACCGAGTACTGAACCCTGTGGTCCACCGTTAGTTACTAATCCCCAATCCAACTTTGTTCCATTTATTAATACTCTTTGCTTTCGTCCTTTCAGCCAGGATTCTATCCATTTTTAGATATCGCCGTCTATACCGTGTGCTCGAACCTTTCTAACTAACCTCTCGTGTGGGACCCTATCAAAAGGTTTACTGAAGTCCAGATAAATAATATCGTAAGCTTTATCGCTATCTACTGCCTCATAGACCTCCGAGAAGAATGACAACAAGTTTGTGAGGCAGGATCGTCCTTGCTTGAATTCGTGCTGACTTTCATTTATAAGATTAAATCTTTCTAAGTGTTCTCTAATCTTATTGGCCAAAATTGACTCTTAACATTTTTCCTACTATTGACGTTAGACTTATCGGACGATAATTCCACGCAGTGCTTTATCACCCTTTTAAAAAATGGGCACTACGTTTGCGGCCTTCCACGCCTCGGGAACTTCTCCTGAAATTAAAGAGTCATTAAATAACGTTAAAAGTGGCTGACATAATTCTTCTTTGGTTTCTTTTATAATTTTTGCATATGTATCGTCCGGACATGAAGATTTTTGAGTTTTTAACTTATTAATTTCTTTCAATACGTCCTCCTTACTAATGTTTATTTCACTAAGAATATTTTCCGTATTATCGTCGTAAATATTCGCTGCTTGAGGGACCACGTCTAGATTTTCCTTGCTGAATACTGATATGAAATAATTACTTAGGATGGAGCACATTTCTTTATCTTCACTGGTAATGTCACCTGATTCTGTTCTGAGTGGTCCTATCCTATCTTTATTTTTCGTCCGGTACATTTGATAAAAACCCTTGGGGTTTTCTTTCGATTCACTAGCAATCTTAATTTCATAATTTCTCTTTGCCTTCCGTATCTCCCTCTTTACTTCTTTATTTAAAAGTGCGTACCGGTTACGTAAGCGTTCCTCTCCGCGTTTTATTTTTTTTTATATATTCCTTTCCTTTGGCTTATGAGGGATTTTAATCTGTTGTTTAACCATCTCGGTTCCGAATTATTCGTTCTACACGGTTTTGAAGGAATATATCTATCTTGGCCTCCGTGTATTATATTTACTAACTCGTTATATTTCTCACTGGCCGAACGAAAGTTAATCCCTCCACCTCTCACCTGACCTTCCCCCAGGATATGGCGCACATTCCCACCTGTTTCCTGTCCTTTGACCTGGGGTTTTTGGTGGAACAGACGTCCCAATTAAATTTGAACTTAATTTCTTCATGATCGCTATTACCAAGTCGTCCACCAACCTCTATATCACTAACGACATTTTCTTTATTAGCCAAAACCAAATCTAGTATATTATTACCTCTCGTGGGCTCCCTGATGTACTGATAAAGGAAATTATCCTGTACTACCTCTAGAAATTCCTCTGACTCTGCATCCCCTGTCTGATTTCGCCAATCTATCCTTGGAAGATTAAGATCCTCTACAATTATTACTAAGCTGGACTGTGACGCTTTCCTGATTTCCTCCCAAAGATATTTACTCTCTGCTCTACTTAATTTTGGAGATCTGTAAATGGCTCCTAAGACTAATTTCTCCCTGTTGTTAATGATTTCAACCCAGACACTTTCGGTGTACCTATTTACTTTAATGTCTGCTTTATTGTAACAGTTTAATGAATCCTTTACATAAATAGCTACCCCGCCCCCCATTCTTCCCAGACGGTTTGACACCAAAATATTATAGCCTTTTGATATTCTGCTAAAAATTCTCGAGTGTCTGTATTCATCCAAGCTGTACTAATAATGGCAATGTCTATTTTATCTGTACAAATTAAAGCTCTTAGTTCATCCATTTTATTACTTAAACTTCTGCTGTTTGTGTAGTGCACTTTTAGATTATTACCTCTACCTTGGGACTGACTTTTTTGATTTTGTTAATAACAGGGGAAACTCTTTACTTTACTAATACAACAATTTTTTGTACTATCACTCCTCTCCATTCTGTCATCGCTTGTTCCGTCTTCTATCATCGTCTGCTCATTTTGAGGTGCCTGAGTGGATGTTTCTACACTTTTGCATGTCTTGATGCATCTATCCAAACCTGATGATAATGATTTCTGAGTGTAGTTGTTTGATTTCTGAGTGTAGCTGGTGCAACTTCCTGTACAACTAATTTTCAATCTCGAAGAAACCTCTCTAACTCCCTATCTATCATTCCAGCCAAAACAGTAACTCCTTGCCTACGCAGATGAGTCCCATCCCAACAATACATGGCACTCCTTCCATAAAACCGGTCCCAGCTGTCAATGAAAGGTATTGCATTATCATTGCAATACCTTTCAAGGCGGCAGTTAAAACCTATTGCCCTGCTCAACCATTCCCTCCCAACCCGCTTCCTAGACAGAACACCGAGTACTACAGGGGTCCCTCCCCTATCCCTAACCTTCTCTAACATCTCCTTGTACTGCTGCCATAGTACCTCACTCTTACGCCTACCAATGTCATTGCCTCCTACACTGAGGCACACAGTGAGTTTGTCTCCACAGTCCTTAACGATATTTGAAATTTTCTCTATCACATTACCCACCCTGGCCCCAGGAAGACACACATATTTAGAAAGTGGAGTATACATGGCTCTGTTTACATACCTTACCTGGGAGTCTTCAACAACAGCAACAATTTTCTTACCTTTTTTGTTCACAATATACTTACCTGTATGGGAAGTTCCCTCACCGTCCTTCACCTCTTCTTTCCTCTCTGCCTTCCCTTCACATTCGTCCCGTCGTGCTTCGAATGCGTTTGTAGTCTTAATTTCCGCTTGCTTCTTAAGGGTGAACTTCGTTGCGCCCTTGTGAACAAGTGTCCAACCTTCAGCCTTCTTCTCTCTCTCCTCCAACATCTCCTCCAACAGCTCCCTCATCTGTGACTTCTCCTGCCGGAGAATCTGTACCTCCCGCCTCAATTCGAGAAGTTCTTCCTTCAATTCAAGGTAGTCTTTCTCGAAACTCGCAGCGGCGACATCACTCTTCACAGAGGAAGCCATCACTCACAAATTCACACAGGGGTATGGTCACTAGAACAACACTGAGACTAACCGCACGAGAGCGACTGAGACGTCTGACCAGACTGACCTCACGAGAGTGACTGCTGACTGACCTCACGAGAGCGACTACTGACTGACCTCACGAGAGCGACTACTGACTGACCTCACGAGAGAGACTGCTGACTGACCTCACGAGAGCGACTGCTCATGTCAAACGCGAGGGACAGGATGTAAGATCTGGTATCAAACAGCCGTTCAGCCAGTGAGAAATACAATAAGTTAGTAAATATAATACACAAAGCCGAAGATCGATATTCCCATTCAAAACCATTTAGAACAAATAATTCAGAATCAAGATGATTGAACAACAGATTAAAATCTCACATAGGCCAAAGGAAAGGAATATATAGAAAAATAAAATATGCAGAGGAACACTTACATACCCGGTACACTGTTTTGAATATGGATGTCAAGAGGGAGATACAGAAAGCAAAGCGAGGTTATGAAATTAAGGTTGCTAGTGAATCGAAAGAAAACACCAAGGGTTTTTACTAAATGTACTGTATGAAAAATAAAGATAAGATAGGATTTCTCAGAACGGAATAAGGTAACATTACCAGTGAAGATTAATGTGCTCTATCTTAAATAATTTTTTTGTGTCAGTATTTTGGAAAATCTAGACCTGGTACCTAAAGAAGCAAATATTTACGATGATAATACAGACAATATTTTTAGTAAAATAACCATTAGAAAGGAGGACGTATTGATAGAAATTAATAAGTTAAAACCTCAAAAATCGCCAGGTCCAGACGATATATATGCAAATATTATAAAAGAAACGAAAGAGGAGTTATGCCAGCCACTTTTAACGCCATTTAATGATTCTTTAATTTCAGGAGAAGTTCTAGAGGCGTGGAAGACCTCAACGTATAGTGCCTATGTTTAAAAAGGGTAGTAAGGCAGCTGCATCGATTTATCGTCCGATAAGTCTAACGTCAACAGTAGGTTAAAGCTAGAGCCAGCTTTGGCAAACAAAATTAGGGAATACTTAAAATAATTAAAATCTTATAATTGAAAGACAGCGCAGATTCAGGCAAGGGCGATCCAGCCTTACAAACTTGTCATTTTTCTAGGAGGTCTATGAGGCAGTAAATATAAAGCTTACGATATTATTATCGGACTTTAGCAAAGCCTTTGATAGGGCCCCACACGAAAGGCTAGTTACAAAGGTTCGTGCACACGGTATAGACGGCGATATCTTAAAATGGATAGAATGCTGGCTGAAGGGACTAAAACAGACAGTTTTTAATAAATGGAGCTAAGTCGGAATGAGGTTTGTAACTAGCAGTGTACAACAGGGTTCAGTACTCGGTCCCTTATTACTTACTGCATATATAAATGGTGTGGACTTAGGAACCATTAGCATTATTAGCAAAGTTGCTGATGACGCAAAAATAGGACGTAAACTCGACTGACAATTGCCTCAACATACAAAAGGACCTTAATATACTGTCCAAATGGTTTGAAAACGGAATTTAACGTCGAAAAATGTAATGTATTTATCATAGGCAAGGCCACTGGAGATACAAAGTACAGCTTCGAATAACAGAGAAATTAGTAAATTAGAATGCGAAGATGTAAGAGTAATAGTTAGCAAAGACCTCAAACCAAGGCAACAATGTATCAGTGCAAGAAATAAAGCAAATAGGGTTCTAGGATTTGTTTCGCGAAGCGTGAGCAAGAGGACATCTAAAGTAATACTGCAACTTTATCTAGTAGTAGCAAAGTCACATTAAGACTACACTGTGCAGTTTTGGTGTCCGTATTATAGAATGGATACAAATTCCTTAGAAAATGTACAGATGAGTATGACAAAAAT
This sequence comes from Birgus latro, assembly GCA_018397915.1. NCBI lineage: Eukaryota > Metazoa > Arthropoda > Malacostraca > Decapoda > Coenobitidae > Birgus > Birgus latro. The sequence continues at coordinate 991 of JAGKTI010036029.1, read as the reverse complement.
GATACATGGTGTTCGGAACCTTTCATATAAAGATAGACTAAAACTACTAAATCTGCACTCACTGGAAAGGCATAGAGTAAGGGGAGACTTGATGAGTTTAAGTGGATTGAGAGAATAAATAAGGGAGATGTTAGCAAGCTACTTACAGTGAGCATAGAGGATAGAACTAGAAGCAATGGTTCCAAATTAGAAAAATTCCGTTTTAGTAAGGAAATTGGTAGAAATTGGATTGGCAGTAGAGTAGTAGATAAATGAAATAAGCTGCCTAGTGATGTAATTGCTGCCCCATCCATTGAGAGTTTCAAGCATAGGCTAGATAAGCATATGACAAATAAGGGGTGGGTATATTGAAAAAATATAACCAAAACTAATTTAATCTTTTTCCTTTTCATGTTACACTATGATAGTCTCTTTTTCTCCTTTCACAGTTTCCTTTAAAATGCCCACGCCAGTCTTTGTATACTACATGGTGTTTCTCTGAATTTTTCCTGCCAGCTTCGGCTGAAGGGTTTGGAGCGCAGGGAAGAGCCTTCTCCTTTGCTATCCTTACCTCACTCTAGTAGTTCAGTAACACTATTAGGAGCTGCCTGGCATGGGCCAACAGGCCTTCTGCAGTAACCATCTCTTCTTACATTCTTATGCTCTTCTGTACCTAGAGACATCATCAGGAATGGAAAGACCACAACCACATTTGAGAATGAAATATGTTTACATAGATACGTGTGGAGCAAATGAATATTTAATTTAACCCCCAAACGCCAGGGAAGTTCTACAGATACCAGCCTGTCAGTATGGACAATTTTTCCAAAATTCCTTTTATTCAAACCTTAATATCTCTGAAAGTATAGCACTTAGAGAAACAAATGAAAAACATAGTACTCACCAACTCTTCTTTTGGCGATTGAAAGCATCCCCAGTTCAGAAGATGGTCCCGTTGATGAGTAGGGACGTAAAGAAGATAGGATACTTGAAGTGTGTGAGTCGAAATGTG
>JAGKTI010036028.1:0-11145 GCA_018397915.1 Birgus latro | reverse complement strand
ATGTGTATATATATTCCTGGGTATCTTCCATCCACTCCCCTTGATCCCAAACATTCTCTCATGGGTCCTCATAACCCATTCTTCTAATAATTCCTCCTGGGTCCCGGTTTGTCCAGGTAGCCCTTTAATATAAAGAAATGCTGCCCACATCTTATGCCCCCCATCACCAAAAGTAGGATAGATAAGGTGATCACTTGAAATATTGTTCGTTGATTTGAAAAAGCTTGTATAAATCGAAACAGCACCAACTTAACTTGCCAAGTGTCAGCAGACTTTGGACCCTGATGGAGCTGTGGTGCCAGCCAATTTTCGACCTTTTTTTGGGGGGCTAGATAGGTTAGAAATTATGAGAAAACATGGAGACCAGCCATAAAAGTACTCACAGAAGCCATTTAGGTTAATTTTGAGGTCAATTCTCCCTGATCATGAAGCAGAAAACATTGGAGTAATGCCCATAGACTTTATCGGACGTCGCCGACACCCACTTGGTTGAGGTAGGAGATCTGTGTATTCTTCACCAGTACCTATGCTATTTGAGCCAAAAACACTCTTGTTGGGTACACAGATGGTACAGGAAGGCCTAGAGAGGCACAGGAATATCCCAGCTGATTTTTTTGTCTAATTTGAATTTTCGAATTTCGGCAAATATATCAAATTGCTGACATACATGTATGTCAATGGCACTGTCCGTGCATATAGGGGCCGACGTACATGTACGTCGTTGGCAAGGGGCGAGTTAATAAGGGCATGACCTTTATTCAGTGTTTATATTTCTGAGTAGGAAAGATTTGAAGAGAATGTAAAATCACACAGTTCCGCCATAATAACCAAAGCAACACTAGGAAGGCAACCACCAAGACATAAGGAAGGGAAGTTGACACCAAAGCCTACTCCAGTATCAGACTTAGAACCCACTGTACGGATAGGGAGGGAGCCCTCATAGGTGTTGGAATGTAAAAAAACAGGGAAATTGACATGGTAGCGAGAAGATAGGTCTTTTTATCAATAAAAGCTCTGCAGATTAACACGTGAGGAAGAAGCCATTAGCGTACCCAAGGGATGTGATAGGGACAAACTGACATTAAGGGGACAGACAAGGCTAACATAACAGACCCAACCTTATAACCAAAGGGCTTCTTGAAACTCACGTGAACAACATAAAGAGAAGAATGTGTGTCGTGGAAGAAAGTGGCCAAGGTCACTGAATCCAGGAGGCAGTGAACCCAATACCAACACCCCAACACTAACGACTGGTGGCGGAAGTCCAAGGGAAAAACAAAATAGAAATCGGGGATGACCTAAAAGCTCCTATCACGAGTTGAGCATCAGCATGGTGCACAGAATCCAACCTACAGAGACAGGCCTTTGTGGCAGAGGAGTAAACCTCACACCCATACTCAAGTTTAGAAAGAATAAGAGATTTGTGCAAGAGGAGCAGGGTCTGATGGTTAGCACCCAAAGAGTTATGAGCCAGAACCCTCAGGAGACACATGGCATTAATATAGGCTGACTTAATATATCGGAAATGAGGAACCCAGGCCAGTCGTCTATCTGTGTTAAGACCCATAAACCAAGTCTCTTCAACACATGAGATTCTGCGACATAAAAATATAGGTCTGCGTCCGGATGAATACCACGAAAACGACAAAAATGCATAGCCACAGTCTTCGCACAGGAATAATGGAAACGATGAGTCTCAGCCCATTGGGAAATCCTCTTAAGTGCCATCTGCTATTTCCTCTCAACCAAAGACATCCGAGACACAGAGATGGAAACAGACATGTCATCAACATACAGAGAGCCACTGACCGCATTGGGGAGTCACTGATAATACTACTGATAGCCACAGCGAAGAGCATGACACTTAGGATACTCTCCTGCAGCACTCCATTATCGAGTGGACGGGCATCTGAAAGCACGCATCCAATCTGCACACTTAAAAAATGGTTAGATAAAAATTCCACAGTAAAAACAAGTAAACATCCACGAAGACCAAACCCATGAACAGAAAGTAAAATGCCATGATGCCAGGCAGTGTTGTTTGCCTTCTCCAGATCGAAGACTGCCGTGACGTGGTGTTGGTTAGTGGAGAAAGTCTCAAAAACAGAAGATTCCAAGGATAGTAGGGCATCAAAGGTAGATCGCATTTTACAAAAACCATACTGGACTGGTGATAACGCCCTCTCTAAATACCACATGAACCCTCCATTTACCATCTTCTCCAACACACTGCAAATGTAAGAAATCTGAGAGATGGGATGATAATTTGTTGTCTCCAGATGATCCTTTCCGGACTTTGGGATGAGGATAACCACAGCAACTCCTCAAGAAGACAGAAACTCACCAGTACAACAATTTCTATTATATACCACAAGTAAAAAGGAGAGGATTCATCAGACATCTGGCATAAAAAGACATATGGGAAATCATCACAGTGTGGAAATGAAAAATGACACTGTAACAATGCTGCTGGAAGCTCGGAAATAGAAAAGAGGACATTATAAGAGTAATCTTCAGAAGAGGTGAAACTGAGATCACAAGATTCCTGGCACCGACAGTGGCGCGCTGATGGTAATGTAATGTCCTGTTTAAACACACAAGCAAAATGGCCAACAAAGAGTACGGCAATTGTGAAGGGATCAGTCACAGTTCCATCTTCAGGGGAGGGGACAGTAAATTAACCAGCAATTGTCTTCACCCGGTTCCTCACTTGAGTTGAGCAAGGAAACGTAGGCCTTCCATGATACACGTTTGGCCTCCTTCAATACGCGAGGTGCATGAACACACGTCCTCTGAAAAGCCACAAAACATTGCGAGTCCCCATGATGGTGATGTGATGGTGAGAGAAGGCAACACGCTTAGGTTTAACTGCAGAGGTACATTCAAGGGTTCACTAGGGATCGGACATATAGGAAATTGACCAGAAGTCGTGGGAATAGATAAAAGAGCTGCTGAGTGCATTACGTCAGTTATATACACCACTGCCTCATCAGCTTAATCCTGCATCATTCTTAAACATACTCGGGGTTTCATTCTTTCGGGACTCATCTTGGAAAGATCATATTACATCTCTCCAAAAATCTGCTTCTAGGAGATTAGGTGTGCTAAGCCGACTCCGTACCTTCTTTATCCCTGAACAGTTGTTGACTTTATACAAGGGTTTTATTCGCCCGTGTAGAGCACAACTCTCATGTGTGGGGAGGCTCCCCAAATACAGCTATTCTCAATAGGGCGGAGTCAAAGGCTTTTCATCTCATTACCTCTCCTCCTCTTACTGGCTCCCCTCAGCCTCTGTCTCTTCGCCACACTCTTGCATCTTTACCTCTTTTCTATCACTTCTTCAATGGTCACTGCTCCTCTGAACTGTCTGCTTGCATCCCTCCACCTCTACTATGGGCACGTAGCACCCATCTAGCAACAAACTCTCATCCCTTTTCTGTCCAACTCTCTAATGCAAGAGTTAACTATTACTCCTACTTCTTCACTTTTGCAACAGGTCATCTCTGGAAGTGTCTCCCTCTGTAAGTATTTCCTGCTTCCTATGATCTCCAGTCTTTGAAACGCAGTGTGTCGAGGCATATCAAAATAAACGGATCTTGAATTTGGTTCTCTTTTGTAATGTTTTTATTTTTTTCTTGGAAGGATCAATTTGCGGGCTTCTGGCCTTTGGTTCCTTCTTCCTTGCATAAAAAAAAAAAAATCACTACCAAAATCGTCCACAGTGCAGTCAGTGTAACGTAACTCCCTGAAGAGTTGCCAGTTCGCTTTATCAAGGTGCTAGCAAGGAAGACGATATTGTGGCTCAGACTCAGCAGGTGTTAAATAATCGAGAAGTGGTCACGGCCATGCAAATCTGGCAACACACCCCAGCTAAAATCTTAAATAGCAGTAGCTGCACACGGAGACGAATTATTAGCCATGAAAACACCAGTTTGACTATGAAACTACATCATCTCACCTGAATTCAACACTCCCAACTCCTCATCCTCCACCAAAAAGAAGCCAGCATAGTACCTCTAGGGTTAGCCATACTGTCACCCCATACTGGATGATGACCATTCAGATCACCCAGTAAAAAAAAGGGGGATGGAACTTGAACAAGATCCACCCTTTCAACAGAAGCACTAGGAGGGACACAAGGACTACATACAATATATTGTCGGTGAAGAAAAATCTGAAGAGCGGCACCATGCATAGGAGTGGTAAAGCTCAGCTTAGTGAATGGGACATCACATCAAAGGGGTATAGCAGTACCCTCATGACGTCCATGGCCTGGAACAGGATCAGAAAAAAACATATGGTATCCTTCAGGACCAGGAGGAAAAGATTCACCAACGACGGTCTCCTGGATGCACATGCATACTGGCGAATATTGGGCAAAAAGATGACACAGTTCCTCCCAACTAACGCGTAAACCACTACAGTTCCAGTGAATGACTGTACCCGTAGTGGAGGAAGAATCAGGATAACGGGCAAGAGAGCCCTACCCCAATTAAGCGACCCGATTTAGGTTGATGCTTAGAAAGGCCCTTAGTATAGGGCTGCCTGACACCGTTATGCTGTACAGTCTGCTAACCGGGCGAAGGCAACCTGGAGGATGAAGAAAAAGGCCGAACAATGGTCTTCTTCTTTGGTGGAGCAAGAGATGGATTGGTAGGTGGACTGCCAGCTGCATTTGCTAGAATGGAGCAGGCAGTGCCATGACAAGGAGTAGTACAACCAGTAGTGCACTCTGCACTACTAGGATCCTGAGAGGGCAGGATCCCGTGCAGCTGTGGAGGTGCATCACCACTGTCTGGTAGGGGCCAGACCGTCAGCAAAACACCATCCTGAGCTTGCACCGTCCCGGACCCCTGTGATTCCTGAGCAGAATGAGAAGTGGACTTCACAGAAGAAACCTTTGTTGGTAGGGCTTCAGTCTCTGAGCTTTCTGAGGAGACATGGCGATGCTTGCCATGCGCATGGGCGACGTCAGGTTTTATGGACGACAGGACAAGGAGTTGCATCAACATGGACATCTACCACCATCATGAAGAGGAGCAAACCATCAGCCACCGAAGTGTGGACAGAAACAGTTGGAGCTGAGGGTGGGTGAACTCCACTTTCACATGTATTACCAATTGTGGAGACAGCATTAAGCAAATAACCAGATGAGGAAGTGGTCACTGCAGTTGGTCAAGGTAATATCCAGGACACAGAATGGCGTACAGGTGTTGCAGAAAGGACAGAAACATAAGTAACCCTTGGCTGAAAGAAGCATGTCTGGGCTCTCCTTTTAGTTTCAGGAAATGAAACCTTCTCACGTGTACGTATGGACAAAATCTCCTTTTCCAGACAGTATCGTCGACACATTTTAGAAGATACATCATGAGGACCCTGCACAGTGATATCACTCAATAGGTCCTGGACAGTTGCTGGTATGATATGGTATGCCACAGGAAACACAGACACCAGGAAGGCCGGACTGTGTACGGCAGCAAAATTGGCTAACATGACCACATCCCTGATGGTGGAAACATCGCTTTGTGATCAGTACGTATGGCTTCACAGGAAGTGACAGCCAAACCAGTTTAACAGATGTAGGCAACTTTAGCCTGTCAAATGTCAGTAACAAGGACGATGTCAGCGTCAAAATATCATCTATTTTCTTGTGCAGGTGCTCAACAGTTACCATACCAGAACACTGCAGTTCCTCCAACAACCGTGCCTCTGAGTATCGAAGGAGGTCACGGAAAAGATGATACCCTTACATTGATTAAAAGTATCGTGAGGAACACAGGTAACATCAGCACCAGAAACAGAAGTCATATTCAGTAATTGTGAGCTCTATTCTGGGGAGGACACCTCAAAAAGAAAGCTTCCATACCCCTGGGAAGAGATGTTAGGTTTCCAACTACAAACTGAAACAATGGCACGGTGCAATTCAAAAAGGTCAATATCCAGTACTGACCCACCCACGGTGGATTTCAGTACCAGATACTTTGCGTACAATGCCGGGACCGTCTCGTCTGGACCCAACCCCAGAGCCACACCAATCCAATGGGAACACCTCCCAGACCGAGCAGAGCGCTGAGGCAGAGGAGGATAATCCTCAGGGGCCTGGAAGAGCTCTAGAGTGGCAATCAATGAAGAAGAGTCCAAAGAATGGTCAGGGTCAGATGCAGCGTTGTCAACAGATTTAATATTATTTGCAGCCATATGAAAACACACTACTTCAATCCCCCACCCCTTCACCCACCACGGTTTGATTGACTGATTGATTTAACATTAAAAACTGACGGAGCAACAGCCAGGGTCATATGCCGCCGAACAACAAAGTAAAAGACGTTGCAAATAAAAAGTGCATATTCGAAATAAAGTTAATACCCACTAGTAGAAGTAAAACACTGAAAATATCAAAAGAACAGTGTATAAAATGTCAATTCCCTATAAAAGTGGAAGGAGACCCATCTCCTAAAGAAAACTAAATACATCAGTAAAATCGCCAGAGGTTCCATCAAACATGGAGGACAGACAGTAGGCACCATTTGCCCCCTTATGTCTTTGAAGGAACTTCTGACGTAGGTCCCCCAGATTTAGACACTCAGCCAGTAAATGACTAATAGTATGGGGAACATGGCAATCATCATGGTACGGTTGTTTCTCACCACTCATTAGGAACCCATGCATAAGCCGAGAGTGCCCGATGTGAAGCCTGGCAAGAGCCACTTCTAATCGCCAAGGCATGGAGGAGAGAACCCTCAGCACAACCGCTCCGTGAAAAAAATCTTTTAGCTTATCATGACCAGCACCATCCCACTCTCTCTGCCAACACATATGAATCGTGTACCACAAGTAAGGTGTTACATCGGACACGGGAAGGGGGTTATTGGTATGGCCGTCGAAAAGACGCACCTTTAGCCAAAGTATCTACCCTCATAATGCCCACAACACCAGCATGCTCGGAAACCCAACAGAAATCCACACGTCGGCCGCTACGACCAAAGAGAAAAAGCCACTCCATAATTGGTAAAACCAGTCGGAGTTGCCAAAAACCCACCCACTGGATCCGATGTGAAACGACTGCCAGTGGTGGAACAGGGAGGGCTAACAAAACAGATTGGACCGTCTAACCAAAGGGCTTTGGGGAGCCAGGACGGGAGTCATAAACAAATGTTCGATAAACCTGAGAGACTATGGCACAAAAAATTGACTCCAGAAGGCGGTGAAGACGATACCAACACTTGATCATGAATGACTGGCGATACACAGCCACAGGGAGGGCACCAGCATCCACCAAAAAATTTGAGATCGGAGTTGACCTGGCTGCACCAGTTGCCAGACGTACACCAGAATGATGCACAGAATCTGATATCTGTAGACGGGCATCTGTTGCACAGGAGTAGACCTCCCACCCATATTCAGGTCTAGGATGGATAAGAGATCTATGCAAGAGGAGGAGGGTCTGATGATCAGCACCCTAGGAAGTATGACCCAAAATCCTCAAAAGACTCAAAACTTTAATACAAATTGCCTTCACTGAATTAATATGAGGAACCCAGGTTAGCTGTCTGTCAAAATTATAAAAGACCCCAAAATAGAGTCTCTTCTATATAAGATATTCTCTGACCATAGAGATACAAGTCCATGAAGATGACAAAAATGCAGAGCCACTGTCTTAGTTAAAGAAAAACGGAAGCCACGAGACTCAGCCCACTCAGAAATTCTAGTAAGAGCCAGCTGCAACTTCCTTTCAGTCAGAGACATTGTAGATGCAATGAAGGAAATTGAGAGGTCACCTACATATAATTACCCTCAGACACCATCAGGAAGAACATTGATTACACTGTTGATGTCCACAGCAAAGAGAGTAACAGTAAGGACACTCCCCTGTTGTACCCCATCTTCAAGTGCACGAGCATTACAAAGCACCCCTCCCACTAGGACTCTTAAAAACCGGTTAGATAAAAACAGCTGAATAAGAAAAGGCAAGCGCCCATGAAGGCCAAACTCATGAAGAGAAACTAAAATACCATGACGCCTGGGAGTATGGTATACCTTTTCCAGATTGAAGAAAACCGTGATATGGTGTTGGTTTGTGGAGAAAGCCTCACGGACAGAAGATTCCAAGGACAGTAGGGCTTCAGTGGCAGATTGCAGTTTACGAAAACCATACTGGACTCGTGATAAGTAATTACCCTTCCCTAAATACCACATGAGCCGGACATTTACCATCTTCTCCAGCACACTGCACACACAAGAGGTCAGGGAGATGGGATGATAATATGTTGCTTGCAGACTATCCTTTCGGGGCTTATGGATGAGGTTAACTACAGCAACACCCCAGGAAGACAGAAACTTACCAGCACACCAAATTCTATTATATAGCACCAGTAAAATGGAAAGGAATTCGTATGACGTAAAAAGGCATATGGAATATCATCACAGCCTGGAGACGAATCATGACACTGCGATAAGCCGCCTGAAGCTCAGAAACAGAAATGGAGCCACTGGTAGGCTCTTTCCCAGACATGAAGTTGAGGCTACAGAATTCCAAGTGCCAACGTTGGCATGCCAAAGACGATTCAGTGCCCTTTTTAGACATACAAAGAAAATGCTTGACAAACGTTTCAACAATAGCAAAGCGATCAGTCACAGCCCCACCTTCATCATATAAAACTGGAGGGGAAGGAACAGGAAATTTGCCAGAAATCTTTCTGACACGGTTTCACACTTGGGTGATAGAAGTCCTCGAGTGAAGGGAGGAAATGTACTCCTGCTGTGAAGCACGTTTGGCCTCCTGCAAACGTGCATTAGCATGCGCCCTCCAAAAAGCCACCAGATATTGAGTATCCACACTATGACGGCGAAGCCGAGAGAAAGAGACCAATTTGGCCCTCGCTGCAGAGTTCCAAGTCTTGGGAATAGACAAAAGTGCTGCTGAATGCATTATATCAGTCATATGCACCACTGCCTCATCAGCATTATCAAAACCTTCCACAGTGAAGTCAGTGCAAAGACGAGTACAATCAATAGCGCACCACACATACTAGGCTTCCGAGAAGGCAAGGCTTCATGCAACTGAGGAGGTGCATCAATGACCCGGACTGTCAGCAAAATACTATCCGCAGCCTGCACTCACCCAGACCCTGAGAATCCTGAAGAGAATGAGTTGTGGGCACCACAGCCTAACCCTTTGGTGGCAGGGCCTTAGTCTCTGAGCACTCTGAGGAGCCACGGCAATGCTTCCCATGCACAGGATAGACACCAGGGTTTTTGGATGTCAGGACAAGAAACATTGACATGGACCTCCGCCACCACCATGGAAAGATGGAGACCCTCTGTCACCGAAACAGAGGCAGAAACGTTAGTTGAAGAGGGCAGGTTACCAGTCGCCTCACAAACAACAGGAGCCTCAGCAATGTCAATCTGCAAATCACAGGAGAGGGGAGCAGTATATACCACAGACTGAAGCAGAGTCCTAGACAGAGGACGCTGCACAGATGCATTGGAGAGGACAGAGGCATATTTAACTCCAGGCGGGAAAAATAGTCTTGGTTCTTCTCCTTACCTCAGGAAAGGAAACCTTCTCATGGGTATGCATGGACAAAATCTCTTTCTCAAAATCATAGCGAGGACAGTACCGAGAGGAGGCAGCACGGGCACCCCCAGAATGGTAGCATTTTGTAGGTGCCTGACAGTTACCAGCATGGGAGGAGCAACCACAAGAAACACACGCACCAGGAGGGCCAGCATGCACACTGCAACAAAAGCGGCTGACATGCCCATACCCCGGGTAGTGTAAACATATCGTTGGGAGTGAAACGTAGGGCTTCACAGGAAGAGATAACCAAGCAAGTGTCACAGAATCAGGCAATGTTAATCAGTCAAAGATCAGGAAAAGCGTCAGAGTTGGTGTCAGAACACGTTCATTCTTCTTCTGTACCCTGTAAACATTGACAACACCAGAAGAGCTTAGTTCCTCCAACAACCGTGTCTCAAGGTACTGGAGGACCTCCGGTGAGTAAATGACTCCTTTATACTGGTTAAAGGTGGCATGGAGTACACAATTCATGCTGTGACCAGATGCAGAGGTCAGAGATTGGAGACGAGAGCTCTTTTCTGGGGAGGACACCTCAATAAGAAGGCTACCATCCCCTTGGGATGAGATCACAGGTTCTCGACCACAGGCAGAAACAGTGGCACAGTGCAAGGCAAAAATATCGATATCCAACACTGTGTCACTCAGGGTTTCAGCACTAGATACTTTGTAAAACTGTCTTGCATGGTGCTTTCCGGGGCAAAACCCAGAGCCAAACCAGTCCGATGTGACTTTCTCATAGTCCCAGTTAAACGCTGGGGCAGAGGAGAAAATCCCTAAGGGCCTGGAAAGGCTCCAGAGTGGCACTGAGGGAGCAGAATCCTTAAGAGTGTCCAGGGACGGGTGCCACGTCATCAACGATATTTCTATTTGAAAAAGCCATATATGCAATAAACGAACTTCATTCCCCCACACCTCCACCCACCATGTAAGGGGAGGTCATATGCTAGGTATAACACAACAGGTGACCCCAAAGGTAGTGGGAGAGTATACGCAGGTAACCACCAGGGGAACTGGATAAGGGTGACCCAAGGACGGTAGGAGCCACCAGGCCTCCCATTGCTCACTTGACCCTAGCCAATGAATGGCTAGCCGATTGACTGGCCGGGCCGAACCAGACCGCCCATTTAGCCGGATTAGGGGATCAAAGAGGTCTGTTGTTACCTGCAGGGCGTATCGTGCAGCATCACTCAACTTCCATTACTCCCATCTCCCAGCATATGGGATGCCACACATGGCAAACATGTGGGGAGACAAAAACCCAACCCAAGATCGAAAATGGACAGGGACAAACTACATCACCCTCAGGCCTCTTCTGCCAGTGATGTGACGTGGGGGGGTGTTGGTCCACGAGGCTGACAAATGTTGAACCCTACAAAGGTTGGCACGCCTCCAGAGTAGATGCACTGCTAGCCATGCTTCAAGCCATGCTACCACGTCAAGGTGACACCCTTGAGCGAGGCCTACATATCTGAAGGACTGGCTGTATTGTTTAACTTTTGCGTTTGAAAACTGGACAGAAAAGGAGTAAGTCTGCTGCTAGACGGGTGCTCCACAACCGCCTT
>JAGKTI010036027.1:423-11145 GCA_018397915.1 Birgus latro | reverse complement strand
CAGAAAGAGTCCCTAATGGCCAATCTCCTCAGCATTCCACAAATCACTGACAGTGAGAACCTTAAGTCTCTGCATTGTTTTGTGGACAACCTCATTGCACTGTTTTGTGGACAACGTCATTGCATTGTTTTCTGGACAACCTCATTGCATTGTTTTGTGGACAACCTCACTGTCAATGTCAGGGCTCTTGGAGCGCTCAAAGTCTGAGGAAAACTCTGGTCAGCTACTGCTACTGGTGTTGAAGAGTAGGATCCCTAAAACTTGGAGACTTCAGTGGGCATGGTATAAGATGACCAACACCGTTTCAGATTCAGATCTTTTGGCCTTTCTCAAGATCTTGTAACAGGAGGTGGCCATCCGTGAAGAACCTACACTTCTGCCTGTTGTCAAGCCATCAACAAACTCTGGATGAGTGGAGTCTACATCATCAAGTAAGACTGTTACCAGTGTGCTTAACCTTTAATAACACCGATCAGAATCGCACAAGAATGAAGATTAGATATGCAACCAGTACTGGAAGATGTCTGTGGATGATCACTGGACCATCATGAAGAAGGTAGGTGTATGCTTCCAGCACTTAGGACTGCATTGCTACCATTTTTGCACCAGCAACACATGTCCAACACATAACCAACATCATCGCTTGTCACTCCATTGCCATGACCCTCTGTTTTTTGAAGCGGCCATCACAGTTTTCCAACAGTCAGCTTCCTTGTCTCGACACGAAATGACGAGTGAAAAAAATGGACTGCAGGTGCTATGGGAAACCAGAGGACTTTAGATCAACAGTCTTTATCTCAAAGAGGCTTCGAGATGTCGAGGGGATCTTTGGACATGTCGTGTATCGAGGTCCCAGAGAAGCACTACCACGTCGCCACTCCTACTACCAAAATAGAGTTGATGCTCTCTGGGATCTAGACTGTCTTGGAATCTCTGACCAAGAACTTTTAGACATAAGGAACACCCAGAATTGAAGTGGAATAAAGATGAGAAGTGCTACAAAATGAGCCTTGTTTAAAACAAAGAAGATCTACCAGCGTCCAACTTGGGATCTAGGAAGGCGAGGACTGACCAGATGATGAATCATTTAGACGTAGAAGACTTTCAGGAGTACGATGACCACGTTGTGAGTCTTTGCCAAAACTCCACTACTGAATATTAACCCAGTCACCTACACCACTCTGCATTCTTTCTGTCCCACCAAGGCATACATATAAACAGGAAGCTAAGAGCAGTCATTGACGGCTCAGTCAAGCACGGCACAGGGAGAAGTCTGAACTCCTACTTCGGCCCTGGTATCAACTTTCTGTCCTGCCTTCTGTCGGTCATCCTGAACTTCCGTGCTGATTTTGTAAGTTGTTAGGATGACATAAAGGCAGCATTTCATTAGATACTCATCAAAGAAGAAGATCGTCAGTACGTCCAGTTTCTGAGGGTAGATAAAGTTCTCAGGTTATAGTGAGTCCCGATTGTTTCTTCTGTTCTCCATTCATGCTGCTCCAGACCATCACCACTCATCTCCATCAACACACCGGCAGAGAATCAGATCTTCACCACCTGATCGTGCGTGGGATCTACATGGATGATCTGTGTCTTAACTTTTCATCATCTGATGAGGCAGATACCAGAATGGTATGAAATTTTTGCACCTATAAATATCACTTCTATTCTCCCATTCACAGTGTAAGGATCACTTCCCAGCTAGACATGATTGATTACCTAAACACTTCTGACTTTTTTGAATATTCAGGTCTCGCTTCCTTCATCACTCTTTTTTATCCCACATTTTGTATATCCTCCTAGTGCATGTACTCTACTCGGGTTTTTACTCTTGGTGGCTTTTGTTCATTACTGTGTTAAACGTATGGAAAAGAGACTCCATGAGATTACGTTACAACATGGAACAAGAAAAACGGTGAAACTGGTTCAGTGTGAAAGTGACGAGAATTTGCAACAATTTGCAACCTGACACTGAATGTAGAGAAAATTGAGTGTGATTATGATAATACAAACCTCATCACACTCAACCCTTATTTGCAGTGGCGATATGTGTGAAGACGTGTGGACACCCAACTAATTGTGTGAACACTATTTAGTTATTACGAGATCATATCTTCTCGCAATGCTATTGTGATTCCAATATAACCAGCTGTTACGTAATTCTATTGTTAATCACTGTGAGATATATAAGTATGATATCATTCTCTTAGGTATGAACATTAAATTAGGTAGGTGCTATTTACTGTTAACCAGTATAATCTTATTATTAATATATTACCATATAATTTTCTTATCATTCACTTGTAATATCAGTGTTGTTTTTATATATATGCACTGAGTTGGATTAATATTTTCCTTGTTAACCAGTATACTATTATTATTAGTGTAATGTATTATCATATGACTTGCGTGTCAGTCACTTATATCAATGTTGTTTGTACAGTACATTAAATCAGGTAGATATTTTTCCATGTTAACTAGCATACTCTTCTTATCATTACAATGTCTTATCATATGTTTTTATCATCCACCTATACCAATGTTATTTTACTATTTAAATTATCTTCTATTAAAATCTAAATAAATAACTTAATATCGGGAGATATCTGCTTCATCAATAGGGGAAGAGAAATGTAAGAGTACGCAGCCGGATGTTTCGCGCTGACCCATCTGTGAGTCAGGGCTGAGAACAGCAGACCCTTCTGTAAACAGCCTAGGGATGACACTGATCACCAAGCAAAGGAAACTCTCTACCAATGCCCTAAAAGATTCTAGGGTTAGTCAGAAAGGAACTGCACTCTGTAGAGGTAACAACTTAGGTTCCTCAATAAACCATCCATTGGGAAAACGTTTTTTTTTCTTTTTTTAAGATCACCTGAAATTCTGATAGTAACTTTACAGGCCCACATCTCACACTAGCACTACCCTCCCAGATACTGAGCATCCCACGACTTGAGCTTCTGGTGGCTTCGATCAGAGTAAAGCTAATGCATACTGTCTGCCAAGCACTAAATCTACATCACACAAAAACTGTATGTAGGACTGACTCCACGGATGTACTTTGCTGGATGAAGACTGAAAAACTCTTCAAGCTGTTCATGAGGAAGAGTCTCATCCATCGACCAGTTCCCAAGCCCAGAGGAATGGAACCACGTCAGTGGCCTTGCCATCCCTGCAGATCTAGGAACAAGTGGCATCTTTCTCAGTAACCTTATTACCAGTCACAACTGGTGGAGAGGATCTGAACTTCTGTCAAGCCTGTCTGCTGCTGGACCACTTGTTTTTTCGTCATCCGAGACTTCGAGCTTAGTGCTGCAGTGAAGCTGGACCTGAAATGCACCAATACCATTGGCTTCAAACGGGTAGGGTACTGCCTTTACAACAAAACCAAAGTGTGGGGTTTACTGAAAACTTTTGCTACCTTGTGCATTGTTCCCCTAGAAGTCATGAGGACATAAAATGTACCTGACCTTCAACTTTGCCCCCAGACGAAGGATGATGGAGACGGTGCTCTGTCTCCTCCACACTTCCTCTTTGGAGTCACATCCATTCGAGGAGTTGTCTTGCTGGCTGTCGACCCATCAGCCACCCTAGACTGTGCGTTGCAAACAATAGACGAATTTCAGACCACCTCACGAGAAGATGGACCGAAGAATACCTACAAACTCTGAGGACGTGGAACGCCAGTCCCTGTGGGTGGCCTGTCCAGACACCTCATGTTGGAGAGGTCGTTCTGGAACATGGAGAGTCTGCCATGGGTCAGTGGCTGATGGAGTGTATCGTATCCCTGATTCGAGGACGTGAGGGTCATCCCTGTGCTGCCACGATTTCCCTGTGAGGTCACATTACTTGTCACCCACTTGACAAACTTTATCGTTTGGAGGCGTCGCCAGACTTGACCCAGATGAAGATGCCTTGGGTATGGAAGACACCAAACCTCCTGTGAATGCTGCAGTTGACTCTAGTGAGGGAATGCAGACTGTGGATGCAGGTTCTCCAGTGGATGTGGGCGCTGCTCGGTTGACACCTGCGGCTCCGATTCATATATCGACCAGATCGGGACGTCAAGTCTGTCTGCCGAAATGACTTGATAGGTAAATACTGTGGCTGTGGGATGGGAATGTACAAATCCATATGTGGCTTTCAAGTGGAGAGAATGTTCTGTGAACTGCTAATTTGCATGTAACTACTTGAGGCTGTCAGGCCTTAAGTACAAATTATCGATGACGTAGGGCTGTGTATACCCATTGTAAACCATGGCGGGAATGCCCAGCTGGCGGTTGTCGGCGGGAGTCAGTACCTCGCCTGCCCCAGTCACCACCACAGAGGACCGCAACATGAATTGTAATTTTCTAGTTATCGTTATTATCAATTTGTTTAAAATGTTGGAACTGTATCTTCCATCAAGATGTATTTACCTTTATTTTTGAGAAGTGTATTTCTGTTTTTAGACAAATATATAACCCTACAACCTGGTGTTCATGTACTGACATCCCAGGATGAAAATATCTCAACTCAGGAACCAATCAGTATGTAAGTAGTAATTATGAAACAACCTTTATATACGATGAATATGATATAATGACAATGTATAATAAGAGACTTTATTCCTCTGTTGTATAATGATCATCTGATAAATGATTAACCACTGCAGTTCAACCTTATCGTGCCGTGTAATGAGTCCTTATAATAACATTAGAAGTGAAAGTATTACGCAGATGGGTTGTGGACAACGAACACTGAAATATTACTATGCATTATCATATTTCATGTATTATCATGTTTTATGGTTTTAATGTATAATAGTACAGGGTGACCCAAAATGAAAGCAACCCACAACACTAGGAAGACGCAGAGGCATCACTCGCAGGGAACAATGGTCCTAGCAGGATGGAGCCTCTCCACACACTTCAAACAGTGGCAACGATTCGGCATCGACTGATCAGTAGGTGTGACCCAACAATAACCCAACCTGAATACTCCAGATTTCTATCTGTGGGATTATGTGAAGGATCCTGTTTATGAAAACTACCTACAGGCTTTCAGAGACCTGAAAACAGAAATCACGGCCAACATCACAGCTATCCCAAGAAAGGAGTGTGTCCTTGTAATTGACAATTTCGCATTCAGGAGTGCCTGCGACGAAGAGGTGGTCATTTGGAGCACACTTTGGAAAGGTC
Source organism: Birgus latro (assembly GCA_018397915.1). Taxonomy (NCBI): domain Eukaryota; kingdom Metazoa; phylum Arthropoda; class Malacostraca; order Decapoda; family Coenobitidae; genus Birgus; species Birgus latro. The sequence continues at coordinate 5,965 of JAGKTI010036027.1, read as the reverse complement.
ATAAAAACAGACCATTTGAGATGCAGAACCCAAACTTTCACAACTGTTTTATCACATCAGCTTAACATGAATGCAAAAATAAAGCAAATCGCTTATCAGTTGTATAAATGACACACACTTTTATGGGTTGAATTCATTTTGGGTCACCGTTTAGAATCGCATTATTATGGGAATAGTTTTTGTTTAAGCACAGTAAGGATATTTCAGTACAGTGAAATATAATATGCAGGCAGTGACATAGTGTATACATAGTATAATAAATAAACTAGTAAATGTGTACTCGGTTTCATGCCGAATCATCATTCAGTTACATTAGTTCATCATTTTATTAATCACTGTTCACTGTATAATATAATGTTCACAGCACTGCAGTGTTAGTCAGTGCCATCCCACATCATACTTTTCATGTGTTGCTTTCAAACTAATGGCCACTTAGGTAATATTAAGTCCTATCATTGTTATGAGGCTTCCCCCAACTCATCGTCATTATTATTATTATTATTATTATTATTATTATTATTATTATTATTATTATCATCATCATCTTTCCCCCAAGCCTCATTTGCCATATCAGGACGTACTGCAGTTACTGAGATTTAGGCTAATCAGTCCCGACATTTAACCCGTCACGTCCCGACCAATTTCCAACCTACGATACCCCAAAATCCCGAGCATTTTTGGGGAAAAAAATTATTGGCTATGAGAAACATAGAAAATTCACAGAGAAATTGCGATCCTGTGCTTAAAAATGTTAATACAGGTGTCATGCAACCTTACGTTTTCCTTCTTTTTCAGGGTACCTGGCTAAAGAAAACGAACTATGGAAGAGTTAACTAATTCAAGCCACTTTCAATTACGTATTTATTTATGTATTTGGTACGAGTTTATGTGTAGTAACAGACTATATTGGTTTTCACACATTTATATAGGCAATAGAAGCATTGTTCAGTCACCAAACACATCCACATATAGCACCTTCCTTTATGACATTACCACCTCATTACTTCTGTTTGTTTCTTGCTCTAGCTTCTTTATTTCTTTCTCCTCCACCTCACGAATCACTTTCACTGTGAATTTCGTCATTGGAGAGACCGTGAGGCAACATACCTTTACTGGCCAGCTTACTTCTAACAGAACTGCCCAGTGTGGGGGGGAGAGGGGAGGGGGGTTAGGCGGGGCCAGACAGTATCCCCGCTTGACAGCAGGTAGAGGAAGGTCTTCCACATATGCCAACCAAAAATCACCCATGAAACTTGAAAATTGTGCAAATTATGACCCTTGCAACTGTGCGACGTACCCGTACATCGATGGGTGTAGCTGTGACAAAACATCACAACGAACCCATACGTCGATGGGATTCCTCGGGTTAAGGCAAGGGAGTCCAGTCTTTCTCGCTCCTAAGTAGCTTGTCACTTACTGTACAGGCAGCTGAAAGCAGCATTACACTGAGTGAGTGCATGGTGACCATCCCCAACTACCGTTTGCTTGAAAAAATATATATATATGCACCGGGGCGTCAATTGGGAGCGATCTGGGGAGGAGGGGCGGACCCCCCCTTTCCTTCCAGTTTTCTAGGAGCGGTCCCCAAATGACTAGAGATATACATAAAGCATACGGGCATTATGTGCAGCAAACTACAAATATATCGAAAGACAAGCAAATATATACCAGTAGTAGTTTGATGTTGAGTAATCCCGGCTATCTGGCTGAGCAGACCCATCAACCACAGGTACGCAACCACCCTTGCAAGGTCGACCTGTACAGTGAAGCAAAATTTTCTTACCGTAAGAAGAGTCTGAAGATGTGACTCCAAGATGGTTGCCTCATATGCATCTTTCCACCCAGTTAACAGGGACGGCACAGTTGACTCCACATCACCTCATTATTTGGTTATATAAGGTAACATATTTTTTAAAGATCAGTATGCTGGTAGTGCAATGAACTTTTAAGTTACTAAGTTTTCAATATGCATTACTGTCGCAATACACACTAAATTGCTCTAGTTCTAAGATTGTATATCTTTGCAGTAAAAACGTTCAGATTTTGACACTAAGGTCTGATGGGCTGCAAAATAATGGTGGACACGGAGGATTCGGCTGTGGTAGTGGCTGCGTTGATCTGCTGCTTGCTGTATGGCAGGCGGCGGACGAAGCTAGTGAAAGAGATACCGGTAGAACACTTATACTGTATGACTTTTATGGTTCTGAAGAAAGCAGATGACTGGCTTTGTATTTAGTGAACGTAGCTTATTGAAATGCTGCCGAAGGCCATGATTCACATTCTACAGTACAGTCACAAGATACACTTGAAGTATCTTGAAAAGAAATACTGTATCATTGTACTATAATTTTTTTGGAAATTTCGTACAATGATTTCGATGCTACATGCTACCATTTTGTGGGAATAAAAAAAAAAAAAGAATTTAATACTCCATGCTCCTATCACTTTCTGGGCAAATTTCCTTAAATGACTTGAATGTTACTTGGTACTGTTATTTATTTTTCTCTAGGATTGTCAAATTGTTACTTGCTACCAACATTTCTCACTGAAATTTTTAATACTGACTACTTTGTTACCATCTACAATCTTTTTTGTACAAAAATATATACTTGATCAAAATGTTAGTTGCTACTACCAACTTTTACTGTGGTATTAAATACTGATCAAAGTCTAACAGGTTACCATCATTTTTCGTGAAAGTTTTTTTTTTTTTTTTTAATGGTTTGAATCACTTGATACTACCACTTTTGGAGAAATTTCCATTACTGTCTAATTCTTACTTGCTGCCACTCGGTACTATCACTTTTTGTAGAGATTGACCAAACTCGCTTTCTACCATCATTATTTGTTGAAAATTCGAGTACTGATCAAAATGATACTTGCTGCAATTAATACATGCTGAAATTCTGAATACTGATAAAATGTTTCTTGCTATGATCATATTTGCAGAATTTAAAACAAAAATCATTTGAATGTTACTTGCCACCATCTCTTTTGAGGGGGAAGTTTTTAATAGATGTGAATGAGTTTGTGTGGAAGAGTAAACTGGGAGTGTGTCGTCCTGTCACGGGTACCTTCCTTTCTTTTGGGGAGGCAACCTAGGTATATAGGTAGATAGACCAAATCATTCCTTTGTACCATTATATTCTGTTGAAAATCCTTATATTGATCAAAATCCTACTTGCAGCAAAAATGTTAAATGCTACCATAATTTTTTGTGGATATTATATACATTGATCAATGCCGTACTATACCTCATACCAATTAATCTGGCCAGGCATGAATGGCAACACTGTTCCCACCGAGATTCTGATTGGCTGGAGCTGTTTGTTCGATTTCGTTCTTGCTTAAACCGATACTTTCTTTATTATCAGATGTGAAACTGAGTTTGTCGACAATACAATTGTCAAAAGCAATAAGAAATCTGTTACTTAACAACAATGAAATTTTCCTAGGAAGATAGAGATTTGAGTCAACAAAGTATTATGACAGTCCAAGTCAAGGTCAGCATTCGAACAACTCCTTCATGTCTCCGACACTCCATAAAATAACAGAAAATTAAGTAAACCTGCTTAATCTAAGCATTGGTATAACATATTTAAATTTTAAGATTAGTCCACACCCTTAAATTGTGCGACAACTCTGAATAATTAAAAATTCTAATGAAAGGACGAGTTCTGCGCGGAGGGAGGTTTGATAAAATCGCGAAAATCAAAGTAGGCTAAAGGAAAACTATTTCATTATAGCTCCTCTATTATCACAGTATGAACTGATCTTAAAATTTAAATGTGTTATACCAAAAGCAGGTTTCCTTAATTTTCTGTTACATTATGGAGTGTCGGAGACATAAAGGAGTTGTTCGAATGCTGACCTTGACTTGGACTGTTATAATGCTTTGTTGACTCATATCTCTATCTTCCTGTGAAAATTTCATTGTTGTTAAGTATATAACGTATTTCTTATTCTTTTGACGATTGTATTGTCGACAAACTCAGTATCACATCTGATAAGAGAGTATCACTTTAAGCAACAACGAAATCGAACAAACACCTCCAGCCAATCCGTATCTCGGTGGGAACAGTGTTGCCATACATGCCTGGCCAGATTAATTGGTATGAGGTACAGCTACCATCACTTTTTGTGGAAGTTTTTAAAGTGTCTTGTTTGAATGTTACACCATCATTTACAATCCCTCTAATATTCGGACATCCAATACTCGGATATACTCACTATTCGGATATTCTGGGCTGCCCAACCCCTCAAATGCCAAAAAATTCGAAAAAATCAAAAAAATTTCAATTTTTTGGGACCGCATCAGTTTGAATTTCCCACCCGCGCCGATCGGCTATGTTTACACTCGTGGTGTCTGTCTGTCGGTCGCCATTATCCACTCAGTTACTGCCTCATGAACACCTCCGACAATGGTGGCCGAAGTGATTGCTTTTGTGGTGATACCCTACCTCCTACAGTGCTTGATACTGCTCTTCACCTTCTTCATCATGTGTGTGATGATGGAATTAACTGTTATGTACAGTGCAGTGAAGTGATGTGATTCCAGTTATTAAAAAAAAAAAACATTGTCGAAAGTGTTGGTGATAAGTGCTGGTGATTCTCAATTGGAAAGGTGTGTCAGGTGCAGGGTCTTCCTGTCAGAGTCTGAGATGATAGAATGGGTTATTACATCAGGATGGCTGCTTCTTGTTCGTAAGTACCCTAACTTCATGCCTAACCTGTTTTCATCATGCTGTAAATGTGTTAAAAGATTAACAAAAACGTTAATCATAATTTCCTGCTTGCAATTTAATTTTTCCATGCATGGTTCTTAAGTAAAACAGCTAAAAATAAGGTGGAAGATGTGAATTTCATGTCTGGTCCTAACCTAACCTAACCTATGGTTACCATAAAGATTTTCATGCCTAACCTGTTCTCATCATGCTGTTAATGTGTTAAGAAATTACCCTAAATGTTAATCATAATTTCCTGCTTGCAATTTAATTTTTCCATGCATGATTCTTAAGTAAAACAGCTAGAAAAAAGGTTGAAGCAGTTAATTTCATGTCCGGTCCTAACCAAACCTAACCTATGGTTACCATAAAGATTTTCATGCCTAACCTGTTTTCATCATGCTGTTAATGTGTTAAGAAATTACCCTAAATGTTAATCATAATTTCCTGCTTGCAATTAAATTTTTCAATGCATGGTTCTTAAGTAAAACAGCTAGAAAAAAGGTTGAAGCAGTTAATTTCATGTCCGGTCCTAACCTAACCTAACCTATGGTAACCATAAAGATTTTCATGCCTAACCTGTTTTCATCATGCTGTACATATGTTAAAAAATTACCAAAAATGTTAATCATAATTTCCTGCTTGCAATTTAATTTTTCCATGCATGGTTCTTAAGTAAAACAGCTAGAAAAAAGGTTGAAGCAGTTAATTTCATGTCCGGTCCTAACCTAACCTAACCTAACCTAACCTATGGTTACCATAAAGATTTTCATGCCTAACCTGTTTTCATCATGCTGTACATGTGTTAAAAAATTACC
>JAGKTI010036026.1:0-11146 GCA_018397915.1 Birgus latro | reverse complement strand
TAGTGAAATGGCAGGGGACAGAGTGACATGGAGGCGATTTGTTTGTGGCCACCCCGTTCGGGATTGAGGCGTCTGGCAATAGATAGATAGATAGATAGATTTTCCCTTCAGATGTACTAATCTCTACTGCAGTCAGTTCTACCTGTGAGGTTATACCTGGTTCTATTTCTTTGACTTGCATATTTTTCTTTGTTAATATTATAATTCCTCCTTTTTTTTTTTTACTCCTATCTCTACTCCATATATTGTATTCCTCTAGGTTTAGGGTATCGTTTGATATCCTTGATGTTAATTTTGTTTTAATTGGGCAAAGAATATGTGGTTCATTTTCTTTAATATTATCATTCATCTCTAGTAATTTAGATACCATTTCATCTACATTTGAGTACTTTAACTTAATCATCTTGTTTACATACATGTCATGACTTGGGTCTACTACCTTCCTCTTTTTTATTCCCTTCTGTTTATGTACCACTTTCGTACTTGCAATTCAATTTCTTTGTAAACAGAATGTGGTCTTCTCTTCCTCTGATCTTCCCTCGTTCTTTGTTTTAGCCTCCTCCCTCTTCTCTTTCAGTGATCCCAGTTCCTCTTGAGTTAGGTATCTTTTTATCCATACACTTTTGAAATCCTCTAATTCCATAAGTTTGTTTGCATTTTTCAGTATTTCCTTCACTGTGTTTACACTCTGGAAGGTTACTTTCAGAGGCCTTGATTTATTTCTCTCGTATTTCCCTAGCCTTTTGTGTTCCTCTATGTCATTACTACAGATTTCCTGTGATCCTTCCTTCAATATGTTCATTACATTTGCCATCTCCTTTTTGTCCCTCGAAATCTCGTTTTTTTTTATTTCGTCCTCCTCTATACCAGTGATTACTATAGATTTGTTGATGTCTGCTAAATCGTTGACCCATTTTGGATTGTTTTGGATTATTTTCTTTACTTCCTTTTTAACGCTCTTTTCTTCGACTTTTGTTTCCAAGTCTTCCTGTACTTTCACCATTTCAGCATACGTGGTTTCCACATCATTTTTGTGGTTTTGCATCGCTTCATTCACCTTCTCACTATCACTGCTATGATCTATCAGGGTGCTTGCCTGCCTTGTTGTCTCTGTATCATTTCTGATCTCTTCCATAATACTCTCATGGTTGACAACTGTGCTTGCCATTTCACTAATCTTCCTTCTGAGTATACCAACCTCATCTAAAAGCTAATCTATTGTTGTGTCTTTCCTGTTAACTTCCTTTACTAATTTTTCATTTCCTTCTTGTTCGTGTGCAACTGCTTCTTAATTTCATCCATTTCACTCTGAAATGCCTTCTGTAATCTGTGCACTCGTTCTGCTAACAACTTATTGTACGTCTCCATTTCCACCAGTTCCGGGTAGAAATCATCATCCTGCTTTCTACCTTTATCCCTTTTCTTAATTCCTTCCATATTCACATTACTAAAGAAGGTGCTCATCTAGTGGTTACTGTGAGAAGAAACTACTTCCAGTTTGCATTCCTGTACGACATAGACAAAACACTAAACAGCTGATTTGCTAGTTCGGCACATCTGCACTATTTGTTGTATTCTGTTTTTGGAACAACACTTTTACTTAAACTTTCTCATTTATATTAGAACACTATTTATTTGGACCTAGTACAGCGCTTGACTCATATAAAGATACTTTTTAGGTATGGGCCATTTTTGGCTGAGCTGGCCTGGTGGAGCGGAGCGGCATGTCTTACTTCTCTCGCGTCTCGTGGCGTGTGTGTATGTGTGTGTGTGTGTGTGTGTGTGTGTTTTGTCAAAGGTAATAGATTGGTAATACAAGAGGACTAGAGAAAATATGGGTGAAGCAGCAAAGACAGCGAAAGGAAAAAGCACTGCTCAAACATTAAGTGCGGGATGACAGCAGGAAAGGATGAGACTGCATTCCGGTGCTTTGAGGACTAAGGAATAGCTTTGTGTTTCAGTGGATGGCTGGATCATTGTTAGTACCTAAAGACTGGCTGAGTGAATGTAGGGCAACAAAATGAATGCTGGGATTTTAAAGATACAGTAATACGGAGAATCCTTGGCAGAAGCTACTGAAAAGAGGTGACTGATAGAGTAGAGCAATGTACAGAAATCTATGTTAGGGAGTAATACAGAACTATCGGCTGTGGTAGGTGTATACTACAGGTGACCGCTTTGAAGAGATTTGTGTGAAAGGTATAAAGAGAGAGGGATATCAAAATTTACTTTTCGTGGATATGGAGAAGATATAAGACAAACTTGATAGCAATGTCCTGTGGTATGTGTTACAGATGTATGGAGTGCAAGAGAAGCTTCGCAATACAGTGAAGAAGCTTTGTTAAATCAGTTGGGCATGCATATGAGATGGAATGATTCATGGCTTCAAATAGTGATGGGGGCTTCGTTAGAGATGCTCAGTCTGGTCATAAACGGGCAGATGTAAGAGAATTGGGCAAAGAAGGAAGATTGAGGAGATGCAGATAAATTAAGAGACTGAGAAAAAAGCTGGCCATAGCTTTGACCGGAGACTCAAGTAGGTAAAATTCTCTAGTAATGAGTTTGGACGGTCTTGTAAGATATGGAAATTGAGGCTGAATATGAGCGAAAAGCGGTGTGATAAGAAAAAGGGGCAAAACGCCTTACCTCTCATTAATCTGCTCCTTAAACCAGCTATTCTTGCTAATCATGAGGCCAAGATAATTCTGAAGAAGGTCCTCTGAAGCCACGTGTATCCTGCAGGGGCTCAGTCTGCTATCCCGCCCCTCCTCTTTGTTCAGCTTTGAAGCCTTTTCGATGTGACTCCTGTCGCTATCTGTGTGTATAGGTAAAAATGGAATCTCCTAATTCGACTAAAATTGCCAGATAACAATAACACAATAAAAATACGAATCATTTGAATGAATGCATGCATATTTGCTGTCTGGCAACTGCCTTCGAGAAAAATGATGGGGATAGAAAGTGATGTGTAGAAAGTGGGAAAAATAGTAGTGAAACCAAGAACCAGATAAAGGAGAAAGTTTTGGACTATTTTCCATGGGCTTATCGATCTTGATAAGAGAATGAATCAGTCGTTTGCTCTCCAAGTCTTCCCCTAGAACATCATCAACAGTAGTCAGTGCTATTGTCAGGCCTCCATTCTTTTTCTTCTTCTGTTGGACAGAAATAGGAGTAAAATAAGAGCAGAATTAACAAAGAACAAAGCGTGAAAAGAAGAAAGTACAGTAATCCCTGTAAGACCCGAACACCCCAAGTTCCGGACATTTTGGGCTGGGGCCTTCGGAACCCAAAAATGCCCCCAAAACGCAAAAAATCTGAACAAAGAATCCATTTAAAAAAAAAACGTAACTTTGAATTTGGCGTGCGGTGCCGACCAGCTGTGTTTTGCCGCGTAGATAGCGGTCCCCTGCTTCCCTCCCCTCCCCAGTTACCGCCTAACTACCACTGGGAGTAGGGGCTCCTGGCAATGGCTGCCACACATGGTTGTTTTGTGAATAAAGAGTGAATAACCTGCAACACCTCACCACCAGACCACATGGCAATTTACAGTGTTGTGCAGTGTTAAGGAATTAGAAATCAGAGTGCAAAGGATTAAGTGCTGAACAACACTGGAGGCAATTTAATCTCCATAACAGACGGACACGTAAGTACAGTACCCTGCATACTGCTAAATATTTCCCATACTCACCTCTAATTCCTCATTCTCTGGTTCCATTTCATTTATTTCATGCTTTCTCTACCTTACTGGTGTGTATAGGGTCTGATAAAGGTGATGTTTATGTCTGGTTGGGAGTTTCATTAGGCTGCCAACTGGTAAATATTTTCCATACTCGCCTGTAATTCCTCATTCGTTGGTTCCATTTCATTTATTTCATGCTTTCTGTCCTTTATTGGTGTGTTTAGGGTCTGAAAAAGGTGATGTTTATGTCTGGTTGGGAGTTTCATTAGGCTGTCAAATGGTAAATATTGTCTATACTCACCTGTAATTCCTCGTTAACTGGTTCCTTTTCATTTATTTCATGCTTTGTGTCCCTTATTTGTGTGAATAGGGTCTTAAATAGGTGCTGTGCATGTCCGGTAGGGAGATATGTAGGTGGTATTCTGAGTTAGAGTGGGTTAGGGTCCATAAGTACCTGACCAGAAGACTCCGGCCCAAGTCCCAGACAAACCCAGGTTTCAGACATGCCTTTGGCTGTATTACATCAGATATTGGAGGGATTATTGTACTCGGAAACTGACAGTGTGCAGGCGGTCCTGCTGCTGTGGACAATTGGTTGGTCGTTTTCCGTTTTCCGTTATATTTCCTAGCCTCCATGCTGGCTTCCTTGTCACTGGTGACTGATGACGTTTTGGTAGGTTTGGTCTTAGGACTGATGGTTCCTTGCGTGTCTGATGGACTGCGTTCCCAATAATGTCACTAGCTTGCTCTACTTGAACTTTCTGTCACCGCTGGTTTTTGTTCTTGGCCTTGCTACAGGTCCAAGGATGTTCTTCCGAGGGCCGTGACTATGTTCTCGCATGTCTTCCAGGTCTCTGATCGTACTACTGGGTGAATACGAACAAGGGCGAATCAAACCTTGTTCGATAATTTGATCAGCTCGAGAATCACACCTGAATTCTTCTAGTTGTGAGCTTGATGTGCTAACTCATGCATCACTGACTGGTCCTGAACCATATTATGTTCATTATTTACCTAGCCATAGCTCGTGTTGACCCATCCAGCACGATTACGTCATTCACGTTATGATTAACTCTGCCAGCGAAGTTGGGCGGAAGTTATGTATTTGCCCATGTCTGTTTGTGTACAAGATCTCTCAAAATGTTGTCGAATTTTGATAAATGCAGTTGGATAGGTGGGCGGTTGTTCCAGGAAGAGTTTAATAGATTCTGAGTTGGATCTGGTTCCGGATGCAGGAATAAATCATAATGAAACTGCGTTGTTTCCCCCTGTGCACTCAGAGAAAACAAGGAAACTGCATACCCAAACCTGTGACATCCATGCTGATTTGAAAGAATTACAAAATAATATTACCGTGTCATAAAAGAAGCCTGTATCCCAATATAAAAGCCACATGATCGCAAGGGTGGTATATGTGAAGGGGTGATATTCCAGGATTCACTTAACGAGCAGCAGTAGCAGCAGCAGCAGTTAACTGATTGGAGCCCATACTACCGCATGTATTAAGATACCAGAGATATTTGTCCTCCTTACCCTACTTTGTATCTTTTATATGTTTTGGAGAGGTGTGGGGCTCCCCCTAAAGAAAAAAAAAAGTGGAAAATTTACAGTGGAAGATATTATCAAGGAACAACACGAACTGACCTGAAAAGTTTTGTTGAAATTCATGTACTCACTTTCCTCTTATCTGATCGTTTTTATTTTTGGTAGGAGGCCTGACCCACCCACGACTCATTGGTAGAGGGGGATCATGGTCTCCAAATATCGTATTATGGATGAGAGTCCATTGTACGGCATGTACCAAGATATCAAAGCCATACCTCCCCTCCTTTCATTAATTCTGAGAATTTTGAATTTGGTGGGGGTGGGCTGCTCCCTACAAATCGTGGTTGGAAAACTGTATACAGGAGAAGACCGGTTTGAGTAAACAAACGAACTCACTTGAGAAGTTTTATTCAAATCCAACAAATAACCTAGGAGGAGTTGACCCGTCACGTCCCAGCCGATTCTCCATCACTGCCCCCACTCCAATCCGGGCCAATTTCGGATTTTTTTGGGGGGTGGGTGGGTCAAACCTCTACTTTTGGTGAGAAACATCGAAAATTCATAGGGAAATCACCCACCTGAGCTTGTAAATGTTGCACAGGTGAGAGTACCCTCACCTTTTCATGCTCTATGAGGGTACCTGGCTTTAAAGAAAACGAACTATAGGAGGGGTATCTAATTCAAGCCACTGTAAATTGGGTATGTATTTATTTATTTGGTACGAATTTATATGTAGTACAAGAGTATATTGGTTTTCACACAATAACATAGGCGATAATATGGGCGATATAAGCGGTTTTCACTCACCAAACACATCAACATATGGCACCTACCTTTACGACATTACCATCTCATCACTTCTGTTTGTTTCTTCCTCGTGCTTGTTTCTTCCTTTGTCCTCAACCTCAGGAATCACTTTCACCATGAATTTCGTCATTGGAGAGACCGTGGCACGACATGTCTTTACTGGCCATGACACTGCTAATAGGTGAGTTGCCGAGAAAATCGAATGTGGGGGGGCGGGAGGTCAGGTGGGGCCAGGCAGTATCCCTGTCTGACAGCGGGTAGAGGAAGGGCTCCCAAATATGCTCACCATAAATCACCCGTGAAACTTGAAAAATGTGCAAATGATGGACCTTGCAATTGCATAACGTATGGGTACATCGTCGGGTGTCACCGTGACAAAACATGGCAATGTACAGTCACTCATAAAAGTTCGTGGGGGTCCATGTGTGTGTGGGCCTGTGTAATCCCCACCCATTTCTATACGGCGAGTCTGTATAACGACGTGACGACGCAAACACCCATACACATGGCATAGCTAGGACTTCATGTAATAAAGTAAGAAAGGATTATGATTGTCAATCGTATGTTATCGGTAGTCATATATCAGTTCAATGTTGTATGTTTAGATATGAAGGTTAGAGCGCTTTCGATGTCTAAGTTTTCATTAAGCAAGTGCGCAGTGACGACAGTAGTGCAGGTCAAGATGCAGGACAATATATTGCGATCTGACGTATGGTATTTATGTAGAGAATAATTGGTCGACATCAAATGACTGCACAGTGAGGATTTCGTATGTCTAGCGTATATACCATTTCATTTCTATATTAACAAATGGCTTCAACCTCAAATACCATAGCATAGTGGGAACTTAACTCCTTCTGACTCGGGGCTGTTCCATTACGATTTTAGCCAACTCAGACTGCTTCACTGTTCATTGTTTCGAGTCTTGGTCAGCTCAGAATGTTTTATTACCTATTATTCAGATCTGTTTTTCACTGGTTATATGGAGGCATATATGATTAAGATATGCCATACAACATTTGTGTTAGATACTGTGTGCGTTCAGCTCTTAATGGCTTACAACATTATTCATGTGGATACGAGGCAAATTTTCGAAATGATTCAACTGCATCTCGACCTGCACTACCGTCATCACTGCTCACTTGCTTAATGAAAACTTAGACATCGAAAGGGCTGTAACCTTCATATCTTATCATACAACATTGAACTGATTATAACTACCGATAACATATAATTGACAAACATAATCCTTTCTTACTTTATTACATCAAGTCACACTTCTGCCGTGTGTATGGGTGTTTGCGTCGTCACGTTGTTATACAGGCTCGCCGTATAAAAAAGGGTGGGGACTGCGGAGGCCCACACACACACACACACACACACACACACGGACCCCCACAAACTTTTATGAGTGACTGTACCCAAGCGTCAACGGGATGCTTCGGGTTAAGGTACACACACACACACACACACACACACACACACACACACACACACACACGCGCGCGCGCGCGCGCGCGCGCAGAGGCTAAATCTCACACAACGGCATAGATGCGTTGCTGAAAATGATACCATCCTTCATCGCAGAAATGATAAATTACTTTGGCACTGGCACTCTCTTAGACTGAGTAACAGAGCAGACTAAGACCGTAGAATTAATTGACGGTAATGAGACGGTAAAAGTACAGTATTTACCTGGTAGGAAGCAGTAAATAACATTATGGTGTAACAGTTGTTTAACCCGCCCAGTTCCGACCGGTTTTTTACCCAGCCTACCCCCAGGTCCCGACCGATTTTCGACTTTTTTTTTGGCTGAAACCTTCGCTTTTGGTGAGAAACATCGAAAATTCATAGAGAAATCGCGATCCTGAAGTTAGAAATGTTGATACAGGTGTCACTCAACCTTACGTTTTCCTTCTTTTTCAGGGTACCTGGCTAAAGAAAACGAACTATGGAAGGGTTAACTAATTCAAGCCACTTTAAATTACATATTTATTTCATTTAGTACGAATTTATATGTAGTACAAGTTTATTTTGGTTTTCACACAATAATATAGGCATTTATAATTATGCATTGTTCACTCACCCAAAACCCCAGTATAAGGCACCTTCCTTTACGACATTACCACCTAATCACTTTTGTTTGTTTCTACGTCTAGCTTCTTTGTTTCTTTGTCCTCCACCTTAGGAATCACTTCCACCGTGAATTTCGTCATTGGAGAGACCGTGGGGCAACATACCTTTACTAGCCAGGTTACAGCTAACAGGTGAATTGCCCAGTGTTGGGGGGGAGGGGGGCGGAGGGGGGGTTAGGTGGGGCCAGGCAGTATCCCCACATACAGCAGGTAGAGGAAGGTCTCCCACATATGCCTACCAAAAATCACCCGCGAATGTTGAAAAATGTGCACACAATGGGACTTGCAATTGAGTGACGTACGATGCACGTTGTATGGTCTGTCCGCAGAAAAAAGTAGCAACGTGCATCGTACGTCGGTGGGACTCAGCGGGTTAAGGAAAAAAAAAAAAGACAGCATTCTACCTGTCAAAAGGCACCAGTTCACTATAGGACATACAACTATGTAAAAATTTCATTACTCTGTGGTTGAAATTTTGAGTTTTGCTCCTTTTTCATTATTAAAAAAAGAAACTACCTAAGACACAGCATTCTACCTATCAAATGACACCAGTTCACTATTAGACACATAACTATGTGAAATTTCATGAGTCTGTAGTTAATATTTTCTGAACCCTCTGATCACACCAATAGCTGTCACAACTTCTCTTGGTAAAGTATTTGAAATTTTAATCAATAACCACAGTTAAACACCTTGAATCCAACAACTTAATAAGCGATAAACAAAATGTTTTTCGACACGAAAGATTCACCATTGACATAATCTCCTGACTCATCCTATCCATCAATCAAACGACCTATAAGGAGAAACTCACTCAGTAGCCCTTTATATTTCTAAGGCTTTCGACAGAGTATGGCATCGCTTCCTGCTGTCCAAACTCCCTTGCTACGGACTAACATCTTTTGTTCTCCTGCTTGCCTTATATCTCAGCGACAGAAAAATAAGAGTGAAAGTTGATGATGTATATTCCAATTTCCACTCAATTAACGCCAGCGTGCCACAGGGATCAGTTCGGGCACCAACCCTGTTCCTGGTTCATATTAATGATCTCTTATCTGTCACCCACAATCCCATCCATTCATATGCAGATGAATCAACACTTCACAGTTCGTTCACACTCAGACACCCATTTACAAAGTCTGATACCTCCAATTCTCAGCTCAGCACAGCCATCTCCATAAATCAAGACTTATCTATTATCAGTGAATGGGGCAAAACAACCTTGTCTCATTTAATGCTAGTAAAACCAAATATATACAGTTTACTAATAGACAGATATTGCCTGATTACCTTTAATGCTACTAATATTCTCCTTTCCAAAAGTATTGAAATTCTCGGCATCTCACTTAACAGTGCCCTCAGCTGGACCTCTCATGTCAGATCACTTGCTAAAACCGCCTCAAAGAAACTTGGATTTTTATACAGAGTCCGTAACTTCTTCACTGATGAGCAAATAACTTTAATTTACAAGAGTCATGTGCGCTCTCAGCTTGACTATTGCTCACCCTTGTGGAATGGATGTGGAGAGGTTGCATTAAAACAACTAGACAAAATTCAGAAGAAAGCTGTTGGAACTATTAATAACCCCTCTTACAAACAATTTACCTCCCCTAAGAGTAAATAGGAATGTTGCCTCCCTTGCATTATTTTACAGATATTTTTATGGCAAATGCTCAGACGAAGTTGCGTCCATTGTGCCACCTCTTCATGCCTTCCCTCGTGCTACACGGGCATCAGACAGCACTCATGAGTGGAATGTCACACAGCCATACTGTAGAACTTCCGCCTATCAGAATTCTTTTATTCCCCAAACTGCATCTTTCTCGAACTCACTTCCCCAGAGTTGTTTCCCTCCAGATTCCAACCTACAGCTGTTCAAGTCCAACTGTTACAGATATTTCATGAATGAAGGACACCAGTAATCTGGTGTATGGATTTTTTTTTTACTCATTTGTTTTTCCTTCCTCTGTTCTGTTATTGCAAAAAAAAAAAAAAAAAATGTTCCGGAGACGAAATTTCCACACCCGGCCAGCTGCTCAGCCGCCCAGCTCGACACCAGTGATAACAATACCCTCCTTGACTTTGTCAAGTGGAGGGTAAAAATATTATGCGTCAAAGACCGCAGGAACAAGGGCGAGCCAGTAAAATTCATGTAACCCTACATCTGCATTTTAAATAGTATGCTTTTATGCATTGCATGGTTGTGTAATGTTCTGTCATAACGTGACACTTGTCTTTCCGGTACGTATACTTAACCCGCCCGGTCACTTTTTTTCACGCTCAGATCCACCGAAGTGCATCGTACGTCAGTCAACTGTAGCACCAGTCAAGCAGGGCAGTGCTCCCAGGGAGGATGGAATAGCTGATGACAGGGAGAGCTGGAGCTCCCGTTTCATCAGCCCTCAGGACTTGTTTCTGACCATCCTTCTTTGCTGAACTTTTTCAGTGTCTCAGTTACACGGAGAGTAGACCAGCATGCTCTCCTATACAAGTTTCTCTAACTGTCAACACCAAACTACATACATGCTACACACTACACTTCCTTTTCAAAATTCTCAAAATGGCGAAAAAAAAATCATGCCTCGGAGTCCCCAGGGGGGGGAACATAAATGCCCCCACCATCCGCCCCTCTCCCGGTGACGACTCAAAGAGCTGCCTGGAACCACCATCTGACTCACTCCTTCTTCATTTCTGTAACATTCGCGGCCTTTCCTCTAACTTTCACGCTGTTGAGCACCACCTCTTCTCCTCTAAACCTCACCTTCTCTTTCTCACTGAGACTCAGCTGTCTGAGGCAACTGACAGCAAACCCTTTTCTGTATCCTCCTACTTTCTCTATTCTCGTTTCAAAGCCAAAGGTGGCTGTTGCGTATACGTACGCAACGATCTATCTTGCTCTCGTGTTCCTGAACTTGATTCTTCTGAATTCTCTGCTCTCTGGCTTCGGCTTTCCTGTCATTCTCTGACTAAATATATCTGT
>JAGKTI010036024.1:0-11146 GCA_018397915.1 Birgus latro | reverse complement strand
CTAAGTACAATGTTTGTCGCTAAATGTGTCACCCCCTCCATCCCTTTGTTGAAGAATCGGGTCCAGGCCTTATAAGAGGAGTGTTAGGGACATGAAATTTTGCATAATGGTAGGTTTCCCCCGGGCCAGGTTTCAGCATGAGTATGACCTTTAGGGGTCATACTCATGCTGAAACACATTAAGCGACATTTAGTTCTTTGTCTTGTTATAGAACAGGTTATAACTAACGGAAGCTTCGTAATAGTAAAAAAAAAAAAAACAAGGATAGAAAAGCAGTAAGAGAGGAAACATTTAGGGAAGAAGTAAGAAGGATGGTAGGATAGCTTTCAAGGTATAATCAAGGAGACAAGAAATAGAAAGAGCAGGGAGGAGAGGTTAGAAGATACGAGAGAGAGAGAGACAGAGAGAGAATATATGTGCGTACATGCATATGTGTGTGTGGAGGGGGGGTGTTGGTGAGATGGGAGTCAGCGACAGCAAGATGAAAGGCATATAATCAGTAACGTTGTTGTGAACACGAGCGGGCTGTTGTTGTGATTAGAGCCAGAAGGAGAGGACGACACTGAGAGAGGACGACACTGCACTCGCATGATTTGAGACTTAAACCCATCAGTACGGTGACGCCTTTTTGCAATTTATTTTTCGTGTCTCCAAAGTATTCTATTAATCTTCGAAGAGATCTTGTTCCTGATGGACTAATGAAGCCTTTTTCTTTGTCATTCGAAAATCCTAGTCTGTTTTTCTCTGACAGAAACTTGAATGAGTTAAGACGTGGTTGGATGATATTTAATGAACTGTGCTTATGAGGTAGAAATGAGTCTCCTTGGTTACCAGTCATATCAGTCCACCAGATTTACTACAGTTCAGCATCAAATGAATTGACACGAGTCAGTCGTCGTCAGGATAGGAGAAACGTGCTGTATACTAACTGGCGTTACATACCGACGCTCACTCCTCTCCATTTGATCTTCTCTTCCACCTGCCATGTAGAGTAAAGAGAGAGATAATATTGGTCCACAGTAGAGCATTGCGTAGGAGGGGAAACTGTTCACCGTGGATTAATAGAACTTAATGTGATCAAAGGCTCATACCCATCAATCGCTCCCAGTGAGGATGTGGTGAGGTGCTATTTTGCTGCTGGTGCCTGGGAATGATACGCCGCTATCAATAATGAATTTAAGATTAATTCATTTCGTGGTGTTGGTTACCCGGCCGAGGAATTTCAGAGCTGCCAATGAACTGATGCAGAAAATCATTTACTGCTGAGTCTGTCGGCATTTCGATGGCGGGATAAAATTTTTGGCGGGTTGGATGTATGATTATGCAGAGGCTGAGATAATTTATTATGGAATGTGTATGAGAAATTGGTAGCCTGATGTAAATAATGCTGGTGCTCGATCATACTGGGAGCTCTCGGACGCTTTCTTGTTAATACCCAGCACAGACAAACATAAATGATGATGTATGAATGGGGTTATGTGTTGCGTTGAGGAAATTTGTAGCACACAGAATTCACGGCGGTGCCAGTCTTTACATAATGGGTTACACGGGATCAGTTTACTTTGTTCCGTACAGGTCATCAGAGTGTGAATCTACTTTGTCTGTCATACCTATCTTCCCCTTTGTGATACCAAGCTGATCTCATTTTCCATGCTACCTCTCTCCCACCACCACAAACCTCCTTTCCCCTCAGCCTCCAGTCTTTTGATGTCTGTTCCTTCTTGACTACATTAATTTCGTCTATCCTTATACCCAACATTTTATTCCGTCTTCCATCCTGCACTTTTGTCTTATCATTATATTCTCTTTCTGTCTCTCTTCATTGACGTTTCTCTGTTTTCTACTTTTCTCCTTTCCCATTCCCTCTCTACTCCACCCACCTTTTTCCCATTATCCTCCCCACATCTTTTTCTCAATATTATCTCTTCTCTTCCTCCCCAGTCATTTTTCTCTATCAGATTTCTTCGTTTCCCCTTTCCCTTTCTTCTCATTTTATCCATTACTGTTCCTACACCATTCTCTTATAAGTATTCTTTCAGTATTCTTTCCCTTTCCGGCACTCCACTCTCTCCTTATCCAGTTCTCCTGTTCTTTCTGTTTCTTTATCCTTCACATACTTTTCCTTTTCTCACCATCTCTCTCAACCCTCCCAATCCCTTCTCTGTTCATATTCTCTGCCTTCATTTTTCTTTTTGTGCCATTCCCACGTCTTTTCCGTTTCTCCCTTTTTTCTGTCATTCTTCCCTTTTAACCTTGTCTTTCCCAAAGCATTGCCTTCTTCGAAGCACCTAATTTTCCCTCCTTGGACACATGTCGCTGTCTGTTCTTTGCCTTTTTCTTCTCCTATTCTTTTCTCATTTCACTTCTCATTCTCCCCTCTCACCTCCTTTCCCATTGTCCGTTGAAGACTTTTCCCCTTGTCTTCCCCACGCCTTTACTCTTCAAACAATCCCTCTGTTATCACCATCCTTCTTTTCCCTCTCCCCCCTCTTATATGATTTCATCCTTTTTCGTATCCTCTTCTCTTCCACCATGCCTCATTCGTTCCTTCTTTCCCATACATCTCTCCTTCCCCTCTTCATTGTCCACAGTTCAGTTCGTCTCTCTTTTCCACTCCCTGCCAGACATCACCCTCTCTTTCCCTAACCCCCTCGCCAACTGATTATATGAATTTAGAGATCTATCAGGAGAAATAACCCTCGCTTCCACCCTCTGTATTCCTTATGGTGGCTGGCGATGTGAGTTTCCCGTCACGCCGATGGGAAATTGAAAGGTGATGGTAGGGAGTTGGAGGAGTTAAGGAGATTGTTGGAGGGAAGGGGCAGGCTGGAAGTAGTGAAGGTGAAGGCAGGGAGGAACCGGGATCTAGACGAATGGCTGAATGTGTATTAACCCTCCGAAGACGTCTCTTTGCTTTATTCCTGCCACCCGAAGACGATTTTTTCCGGCTTGTGGAAGATGGTTTACAGTGAAAGAAACTATCTAGCTGTCTATCATCCAGTCGTCTACCACATCAGGAGTTTAGCGATACGGTTCTAGGCTACTCAGTCCCGAGAGTGACAAGCCGAGGTCGCCCCTGAGTGGCATTATGTGGGCAATAAATTACGACCATTCCTCAGATGTAAGCCCTTAACAGGCCTCATTCGGTTGGAGCGCCTTGACCCACTAGACCATCATGCGTCATTTGGTTATGTGGTTACCGCGTAACGTAATAATTAATTTCCTGGATTACAGGAAACCAACCAGCTAGCCACTCAGTGTAGAATGGACTGGGAGTGCAAATCCACCTACGAGGCGACATTAATATCCAGCATTAAGAAAGGTTCAACCCGTAATTTTCAGCTTAATTTTGCTCTTATGATACGATTATATTCAGTTTATAGACAAAGCGGTTAAATATGTTTGGATTAATGAACACTGCATCTAACACCCGCCATTTACACATGTCTGTTTCAGGCTGGATAAAGTCGCCCGGAGGTAGCCAGGTGAAAATACTGTATATAGTACATCATCGTAGTGAAGTGGTTAAGGGGAATTTGTCTGGTAATGTGCGAAAGGGAATACAAAGGGGAGAAAAGGGAATAAATACTTTCTGAGGGTTTTGATGGATGATAGGACGTCTTTAGCACCATATTTTGTGAAATCCAAAAACTGAGTACTTAAACTTAAGCAATAGATTTAAAAAACAAGCCAGATTATTTTCTTTAGATTAGAAAGACCTCTCGTATCAAAGACTCATAATGAAGGCTATATCTAATTCCTTCAGTTCGGTAAGTTCCTCCTAAGCTGAATAGTCATCTTGAGACAGCAAGAATAAAATATAAACAGTTTTCCGGATAGAGAGGTTAACCACGTCTCTCCGATGATGTACTTTTCATTATAGTCTTGCTACCTTCAGCCGATATTATTCAGTCAGAGAGAGACTTTTCGATCTGGAGGGGTTAGATGCAGCTTCATTATTACTTTCATAACTAAAACGCCCTTCTCAGTTGAGTAAAATTGCTGGTGGTACAGGAAGTAAAATTAAAACATAAAGAAATATTCACAGCATCAAAGGGGTTAAGAAAGAAGGCTGCCCCACCCCTCCATAGTCCTGTGTTCTATGGCCGGTCTGTTTTCATCTGACCGAACTGAGCCACTCTGACTACTGGAATACAAAGCTGTCGTTGCGTGACATTCAATTAGCCATGGTCTTGCGGTAGGAGCAAATCTCACTGGTTACTGTGTGAAATTTACCTTCCAGTCTGACAACATCTGGCCATCACATAGGCTTAAAAGGGTTAAGAATCTTTGTCGCGTGAGAAGATAGCAATAGTCTCTAGAGCCGAAACCAAAGGTCATTGTAAAAGTATGCTTAGGCAATTTTATAGGTTTGTTTCGCAGATTTCATCTGTCACCCATTAATGTAACTTGTATCTTCCCTTTCTTCACATCTTGTGTAATATGGTGATGACGAGAGGGAGGAGGATAATGATGATGGTGATGGTGATGATGTAGGTGATTTGATAAGAAGCAGGGAGTACGAGCGCGCTGGTGTGCATTTTTTTTTAATTTTTTTTTTAGGGAGATGAGATATTGGGATTCTTTGGAAATGGCATACGTAGGTTAGTGGTAGTTGGTTTTAGAGAGGAGCCGTCTGATGCGAACGATATATAAATTCTGCCCCATTCAGCGCTCTGGCCGTCTGATGCGAACGATATATAAATTCTGGTACATTCAGCTCTCTGGCCGTCACGTCAACTCAAGCACTCGTAAATTTACCGAGAATCACCAATTGGTAATTCACGCGTGTACTGATGAACGCTGATACAAGGGAATGATATGAGGGGACAGCGACGGGATTTAAGACCTCCTGAATGAAACGCAGACGGAATTTAACCTATTCACACAGATAACGTTTTATTTAGGGTAATGAACAGGCGGTTTTGTGCAGCCTAAGAAAGTCTCGTAGTTCCGAACGGGCTGATACCCCTCCAGATCAAAGAGTCTCTCCAAATCTGAATGTAATCGTCCGGATGTGGTAAGAAAATAATGAAGCTTCGTTATCGGTGTGTATGTTAATCGCTTCAACCCCAAGACGCCGTTTTTTTCACATAGTACTCGTTATCCCCAAATGCTATTATTCAGCCTATCAGACTTTCGAACTGGAGGGTGTAAGTATGAGTAGAACCTTCGATATCCCTGTAATTACTCGGGCATTTTCCTAAGCTGAATCAAATCATCTAGTAGTAATAGCAAGGGGAAATAACACGTCTTCTTGTTGTAGCAGTCATTGATGATCACTGGTATAATAAAATGAAGGGAGGAAAGGGATTTTAAACTGCTTAAATGGAACACAGACGGAACTGAACACTCTCAGAATTTAATGAAATAGTCTAGGATTAGCTGGAATAAGACCCTAGAGATTTTCCGATCATAAGAGAGTAAACTGTGACGGTACTGACACCCGTAGTCTCTTATGGCTCACTCACTTTCCGTGTAAGGTCTACTCCATATTGTATGAAGAAACTGCTTGAACTCGGTGTAGTAAGGCATTCTGTTTTAACGCTGTTCTTTACTGTGTACTAATTTAGATGCATGCACCTGTCCAGCATAAAGGAATGTGTTTCTGGGAGAGACAAACGAGAAAGAAGAAAGTTAGAAACAAATGAACTGCCTTCTCTCATTTCCATCACTCTTCCAGCCTCATTCAAGCAGTCTCTCCCCCTTATCTCATTCTCCTGGAATATATTTCATTTTTATTCATTCTCCCCCTCTTCCATTATTTACCTAACCTGTTTTCCACTCTCAAAGCTTTATGCCACCATTTTCCTTTATTTTCTTACTTGTCTTGCATGTTTAGTGTCTTTCCCTGCTTCTCCTCGATTTTATTCTGCTTCTGTTCAATTGCACCTTGATTCTTTCCCTCATCCTCTCCCCCTTTATCATTACTGCATGTTTTCCCACTATCTCATTCTTCCAGTTTCTCTCACATCTACACTCTCACTGTCGCGCCCATGCAATCACCCCCCCCCTCTCTCTCTCTCTCTCTCTCTCTCTCTCTCGCGTCGCTACTATTCTCGTCACTATTCTTCTGCACTATCCACCTCCATTCACCACAGTTACAGGTTCTTGTATCACTGCTGTACCTACACTCTCACCACACTTTTCTGCAAATGTAATGCAAAAGTTAACCGTAGTCTCAGTCATTATCATATGCAACTATTCTGCTCATTCTTCCTCATTCCTCCTCGTTCTGTTTTTCCTGTGTAATGATTCCATCGCAATGCGTCCAGGAAATTAGAAACAACAGATCTTGAATTTTTTCCTTTTTTAGTGTCTTTCTTATTATCAGCTTTCTTGTGCTTTCAGCCTTGTATTATTCCTACAAAAACAAATATATAAATACTTCCATGTGTGTTTGTAAAATCCCTCCATGCACGTGTATTCTTCCCCGACATTTCCTGTGTTGCTCTGCCGGCCTCACCGTATCATAGCAGGCGTCAGGCCCAGTGGGTTTCATGAGACCTGGCGGCTCTTTGGTGGCCGGCAGCCGTCAGCAAAACCCGTGCCTGCACGGTGCCAGGGGCCAGGGTGTGCCGCTGCCACACAGGCTAATTCAGTCTCCTTTGTCAAGGGGGAACGAGAGAGACGAGGCAAGAGAATGGCTTTTTTGTGAGGCACCCTGCTTTTTGCACGTCTACTCTGGCAAATTACAGTTGCTGAGTATCTTATGTGAGGTCCATGTCGCGTGGGTGCGCTATTATTTCCTTTTTCTGGAGAAGAAAAAAAAATCGAGGAAAGGCGACTGAACCTGACATCCTGTAGCCAAGGTCGCTTCACTGTTTCCAAATCCCAAGAAAAACGAAACACGGCTAATTTTCTATGAAAAACCAAATAAATTTTCGGTTACCACAGATACAAATGTCCCATGTTGCATTCTGGCCGCACAAATGGCAAGAACGGTGCTGCTGAACCTAGTGCTAGGATTACCACGGTGCGGAGACATGTGCTGCCCTTTGGTGCTTGGAGAGTCTATAAAAGCAGGCTACGCGTTTTTCTGATGCTCTGTAATTTGTGTCTCAGATTGTGTGCCTCCGTGTAGCTTGTTCTTCTTGGTTTCGTTATTGTTCCTTGGAGAGTTTGCTTCATTTGAACAATCTAAGGCTTCCATGGATTACTCTCAACAAAACAAAATGGTTCGACGCTGACTTCAATTGATTGCTAGAGTTGTTTTGACTATGTGAGGGTTAATGTGGAATATATTAACGTTCAAGCTTCTGTGACTAACTTTCAACATAATATAGTCGTCAGAAGTTAGGAGAACGTACGTGTTTGATACGAACATGAGGGGGATATTGGAGACATTTAATTTTAGACTCTTAGGCCTTTATTAACATTCATCATAATTCATTGCATGCAGACCTGCCGAGAGGGGCTATACCACAAGATCTACTTCTCTGTTTTGATTTCTAGTGTAGCCTAGCGTTACTGGTTCTACGAAATGTGACAGCTTATCCCCAGAGGTAGAGGAATATTGAGGATTAGCTGAATATACGTACAAGAGGTCGGGTGGCGCTAAAACCATCTTCTTTTTACCTTGTTCCACAGAGTTTACTACGTTTATTCACGGTTCCTGTAATTCTTTGTTCCTCGGAGATTCTGGAGATTCTGTCTCATTAAGGTCCCTTACTAAGAAACAATTATTTTCTACCTTTTTATTCCCCCGACATTCTTCCCTTGATTCCAGCCTCTCAATATAGATTCTTCGTAGCATTTCTCACAGAATTACCAACTCATCATAACCACCAATTTGCGCTTCAATAAATAATGACACAAGCGAGGCCTATTTGTTCCCTGTAATTTTCCTCGTCTTCCCCATACCTTCAAATATTCATCTTGTACCTCGTACTTTGGAATGCGTAGACGCTGATTCGTGAACCTGCAATCAGCACTTTGTCGTAGGATTTTTTTTTTTCTTACAATAGGAAGGACGAAGTATGAATAAAGTAGAATCTCTCCATGTCGCTTATTTTTGCAGAAAGGACAAAGAAAAAGGGGATAGAAATTCGTCGTCTCTTTTTTACCTTCAAAAACCTACGTGTTTCTGATAATACCCTGTCGAATATATCTATATCTGTCTGTCTATTTATCCGTCTATCTATCTGTATCTATATCTATCTATCTATCTGTCTGTCTATCATCTATCTGTCTGTCTGTCTGTCATATATATATATATATATATACTGTATATATATAGCTAGGCAACTGCTTTAAAATGTCCCCCTAGTTCCACAGCGGCTTGATGGAATTGAATGAAAGTTTGCATGCTTATAAACATTGACTAGTACTACAACTTTCTACTGCACACCTATTTGCTACATTAGCCAGGTCATGGGTCAAAGGTCATCAAATGCGAAAATGGTGAAAATAACTAAAATCACGAGCGAGCTTGCGCGAAATGCTAGGGCTCCGAAGATTATTAAGCCAGAGCCATGATTCTTGGTTGGAATGTTTCACTGGAGTACCTTCATACAAAAATGACATTTAGTGTCGAAACTCGCCTCCCTCCAGTCGCTTGCAGCTCCACCTGGAAGTTGTACTTCTTCTGGGCCATTCCGCGAAGCTGAAGTTCCCTAACTCCACAGTTAGTGGATGGAGTGGAACGAAACTTTGCGTGCTTATCGACGTTAATGAGTACTACAAGTGTGCTTCGTACATGCATGACCTATATGCGCCATATCAGGGGTCAAAGGTCATCAAGTGCAGAAAATAAGAAAAGCGCTAAAATTACTGCATTGCTCGCGTGAAATACAAAGACACCGAAAATTATTAAACCAGTGCCATGATTCTTGGGCGGAATTTTGCACTTTAGTACCTACATATGGAAATGACTTTTAGTGTCGAAACTCACTTCCGGTCGCTGACAAAGCTTGGTCCGCTTAGAGCTGGCCATCATCGCCTGCCGGCTCGTTTTAATTAATTCCAACTATATCATGCAGCTTAGGAGAGACTTTTCGAACTGGAGTGATTAGACACAGGCTTCATTCATTCCCATAGTCTATACGGTAGATCTTTCTTGTCATGCATAAAAGCGTCTGAAGGTTATAACAATAAGAGAAATAATATGTTCTCGAGCCGAAGGTAGATTCATTATTATTGACACTGATGTTGTTGATACTGGTATATGTAATACTGTTTGTTTATTTTTACAATTTCATTATTATATTTTGTATCCTACAGGAGTCAGTGTTGACGTGTCTCATTTGTGATTTTTCGAAATAGTTCCATTAAATGTATCCGTTCTGTTTTATTCTTTGCACCGTACTTTCTGTAACAGCAGTCTATTTCTAAGCCTCTCTTAACAGACACCTACAGCTTTATGGAATTCTTGCTATGCTGGCAGAGATCTAATATACCATACATGGGTCATCCTCTGCTCACTCCCACTCTAGTTCGGAACTTCTACTGATACGGAACACAGGCGTACCAGCTGTTACCGAGGCTCTTGGAATCATATCAGTAACTTCGTCTAATGTTTCAAACTAAAGCGTTGGAAAAAGTTGAGACACTTTTTAATGGGTGGACACTCAGGTCAGAAACAATCTTTTCACTGGTGACCTCTGCACACGTGTGTGAACGAAATGTATTTGTTATAATCCGTGTGGTTGGCATGCCTGAGTGCGGACATATGCAGGTGCCAGGGAGATATATATTTGACTATTGATGTATAAGGTTGCAGATGTTCAATGTTCAATGTATAAAGATCATTTTTGCTACGAGTGCACATACATGCAAACATAATTAAAACCATGTAAATACATACATACATCTCTCACCTGCACACTACGCCCTCTCACATTCAGACGCCCTTCCCATATATCCATACACCACTTCTCATATCCATACACCCCTCTGCGTCACACACCCACACACATACAATACCGCCACACCCAACTTGTCCAAAAGCACGCGGCAGCAGCAGCATCTTCCCACCCTTTGTCATCAACACAAGTATGAGGACCCAGTAATTGCTCCACCCTACCCACCCCCGACACACCCTCCATCTGCCCCTTTGTGCCACCTCCAGTTAAAATAGCCAGGCTGAAGAGGCGCGGCATTGAGGCGACTCGACACACCCATTAAACTTCTCTCGACGCAGGACAATGGGGCCGCCTTGTTTCGTAGTGACGCTGCTTTGAGTAGGTTCGTTGGTATGAAAAGAGATGTGTTTGCCACAGTCTCTCTGCTGCAGAAAAAGAAGCAGAAAATAAGGTAACCAGGCACCACTGAGGCTAAAACTGAGAAATTGTTGACTGTACTGTAAGGATAGTTGAGTGGTTGACTGTGTATAAATAGTGGATTATTTGACTGGTTTTTAGGTTGGTTGGCAAATAATTAACTAGTCTGTCATTTTGTAGGGCTACTATATGGCTTGCCTGTGTACGGGTTAGGTTGTTATTTCTAGCAGTAATTTTTACCTTAGCATAGATTTTCTTTTACGTCCGGCAACTAACTGAGTGTTCGATAATTGTTTCGTACGTGTGTGAAGACAAAGAAAAAAAATGGAGTCTAGTATTTTACCTACATCTCAGAACACAAAAATTTCAAACACTGATTCAGCTGGCTTCATGGTTGGTTAGTCAAAAATCAAGGTGCGTCACAGCTCAGTTAATCATTTGTTAGTGATGAGATTATTCATGATCTGGTTGTACCTGCCGTTGTCGAGAGGAATGAATATAAAACGTAACGATAATTAATGGAGCAGCATAAAGTCCTTCTGTGAAAAACCGACCCCAGCAGGTGAGGCCGCTCGGAGCCGCGGATAAAAACCGATAATTCCACGAAACTGTTGCCGCTCGCCTGTGTTTGCCCCGAGGCTGTGTTGCCAACAGAGACGACCTGCTGCAATCGAGGCACGTATTTATAAACTCTGAGCTTCACTTGCATATGAGACTGCTTGTATATACGTTTGTCTTTACCCTTAGAACAACCAAACCCTTCACACTTCACAGTTAATGTAGACTGAATATTAAACTGGCAAAAAGATAAATAAATATAAAAAAGACATGTGCTAACAGGTAATTTTTACAGTGACTTCTTTATCCTTTGACCTTGCTGAGGTACTTTATAAATACAGATTGCTGGTCCTTGTTTTGCTGTCCTA
>JAGKTI010036023.1:0-11146 GCA_018397915.1 Birgus latro | reverse complement strand
GTGTGTGTGTGTGTGTGTGTGTGTGTGTGTGTGTGTGTGTGTTTAATATATATGATTCAGTTTTATTATAATTTATATGTAATTCTTTAACCTACTTTAC
The DNA here is from genome assembly GCA_018397915.1 of Birgus latro. Lineage (NCBI taxonomy): Eukaryota > Metazoa > Arthropoda > Malacostraca > Decapoda > Coenobitidae > Birgus > Birgus latro. Next base: position 11,046 of record JAGKTI010036023.1, on the reverse strand, counting down.
CCACTTTGCACAGATTTGTTATGCATCTTGAAGGCATTCTTGTTAAGTTTAGTTGTTACACTTCCTTATTCTCTATTAACAGTTGCCAAAAGGGGCCTCAAAGGTTACCCGTACCTTAGGATCTCAACGTGTCTAAATCCGGCCCTGAACTGACAGCACACTTCCAGGCAGAGACATGACCTTTTGTAGGTTTTCTACTTCTTGTGGACAGCATCAGAAGAAGCATGATTTAACCATTTTTTTTCATTATTCACAGGATAAGAGAAAGGAATGAATGCTTCCATGCCTCCATGCACGGAGCACACTCAGATACTCTCGGTCATTAAAGGAATAATTATTTCAAGGAAAATTAAAAAAAAAAAAAAAGTGCTGCCTGAGGGCCTCCGAATCAGCTTCTCCAAAATGCTACAGCCACTGTTACTTGGGATAATAAGTGAATAAGCAGAAGGAATAGTTGTAAGCAAGAGGTCAGGTTTGTTGGAACTTTCTTCAAGGCGGCCAGGGGTAACGGTAGGGTGCTGTACAGTCGGCCTAAGAAGTGACGGCGGAGTATCCAGAAGTTATCGGTCGGCGATGTTGCACATACTCCTCCTTATATTTTTACAAGGTGAAACCTATAATGTAAAATTGTTACAGAAAACAATAGGTAAACGTCAAAATACCAGTATATTTCAATACTGTAGGAAGCAGTGCATTTGTTACAATAATAGGTGAAATGCCCACCCAGACAAGACACCACGAGCGGTGCAGCACGACACCCATCCCACAGAGGGATGACAGGGGTGTGACCCCCAACCTAGGAGAAGACAACAGGGAGGCTAATAGAGAGCGCGAAGGTTCGGAGAGAGACGGGAATATCTTCCTTGTTGCCCTGAGCCCCTCTTATCTGCAACCAACACCACCTGGAGAATGCAGTCCCGGTGCATTACACTCCAGCCGGGCCAGCGCTCCTCATAAGGTTCGGGTTGAGGCTAATAGACTAGCCCCAGGCAGCATCCAGGTGACAGCCACTAGCTGCACTAGGAGAGAGACAGCCGTTAGCCACTCTGCGGCTGCTTTCCTCCCTCAGCAGGACCAAGTGCCGGCCACCAGCCACACTGGGGGAGAGACGGCCACCAGCCGCTCTCTTATTAAAAGCCCCCCTGGGAACTGGACCTCGGTGACGACCACCAGCCGCACCAGCAGGCAGGTGACGGCCACTAGCTGCATCTCCACTGCAACCCCAAGAGGGGACGTAAGTTCGGTGATGGCAACCAGCCACACTACCTCTGCAGTCCCCCTGGGTAACAGGACCTCTGTGACGGCCACCAGCCGCACCAGCAGACAGGTGACAGCCACTAGCCGCACCTCGACTGCAGTCCCGCCAGGAAGCAGGACTTCGGTGACGGCCACCAGCCGCACCGGCATGCCAGTGATGGCCACCAGCCCCACTGACACTGTGGTCCTTCTGGGGCGTGACACCTCGGTGACAGCCACCAGCTGCACCGGTGGGCATGTGACGGCCACCAGCCGCACTCCGCTTCCAGTCCATCTGGAGCATGAGACTCAGTGATGGCCACCAGCCACACTGACTAGGAGATGGCCACCAGCTGCTCTGCGCCCGTTGCTCTAGGGGACTTGGCGACGGCCACCAGCCACGATGAGGAGGGAACGACCATGAGCCGCCCCTCGCCCCCTACCCCTTCTGAGGATGTCCCACTCCTGCAGCCAAGTGGGACCCCTTGCCCTCTCCCCACTCAAGAAGAATTTCCCAGGAGGCGCCGCACCTGGAGGAAGTCTGGCAGGGCCCCATCGTGAACCCCTGGATACGAGCCCTGCAACAAGCACCCCAACGACGACACCCACTGACGGACTCTCCACAGAAGAGACGCCTCAGGCCCCACCTGACGAAGGCCCAGAAAGAGAGAGACTGCAGCCCTCAGACTCTTCTGGACATCCTTAGAACCCCGGGACGTGACCTCCCCAGCCCCATCGGATGACGTCCTGCGTTGCAGAGTCGGCGCAGACAAGCGCGCTTACTCTCCTTGTTTGGGCCCAGTCCAGAGGCCCGGACATCTCCTCGAGGCCCTCATAGTGACGGGCACGTCTCCATGCCGCCCCGCAGCCCAACCCAGACGACTCGGCCCTGGACCACCGTCCTGTGCCACCTGACAGAGGCCTCACCTAACGGGACCCCCAGAACCCTTGGCCGACACCTGTAGCACCCCACGCCGCCTAGTCCAGAGTCCTCCAGTGCTAAATTATTGTATAATGTATTGTGTATTGTCTTTTGTATTGTATTCAGTTGTGTCGAAATTAATGTAATATACATGTAAGGTTGGTTGCCCAGAGATTTAGTGCCCTGTTCCTTGAGTTATTTGCATCAGACCTGGTCTAGAAAGGGAACCACGCTCTAAGTTGCGATGTTCAAGGAGCAAGTAGTTGAGCCTTAAACACGCAGCGTAACAATAGGAAAACCTAAATAGAACTAATTGAAATGTCAAAACTATCGCTCAGGGACAGTCGGGAATAATTTGCAGAGTTCATATCAAGTATGGTAACACACAATAATTTTTAGTAGCATAAGACGGAAGAGAGATTCAATAAAGAAATAAAATCAGCCATTATTATTTATAAAATAATTTTGCTTACAATACTTGGGAATAATTTAAAGTAAAGTATTTCCGTTTCTGTTTTCTCCATGGTCACGACAGAAAGCGGGAAAGCGGTGTAAGTAGGACTGTTTTAAATGGTTCGATCAACTAACACGAAAGACTACTTTTACTTAGTGACATGCAGTTATTACTCTGCATTTGGCCAGTTTTCATTAAGAAAAATCTATGGAAGAATTAATATACGCCAGTGAATGATATATAAAGGAAGAACCTCGGACATTTGCCGAGAGTTGGAGCTCCTTGGAGAATATCAACTTGTGTCATAACCTAGTATCCTCAGTGCATAAATAAAAGTAATAAAATGTAGAGGTTCATAAACAAATTCAATGAGTTCAAAACTTCGAAATCAGCATTTTCAGTTAACCAGGATGTAGCTGTTTATTTAAAATGAAAGCTGTTACAGATTAAAAGATAGAGCAGCAAGTATGTGTTTATACAATGCAAGAGTTTATACTCGTAAACTCTTGTTTTTGTCCTCTTTATTGCCTAATGTAAAAGAAAAGGATAAAATCTCTCATACCTCCATACAACTGTAAATAAGTTTGCATCACTGGGAATAAAGTAGCTAATTATAATTATTAAAAGCAAGGAGAAGACAAGGGGTAAAGGCAGAATGGTCTTGCTGCTACGGCATCTTTATTGTTGCTATATCATCACCATAGCATTTGGAAATAAAGTAGTGTATTGCAGTCACAAGAATTTTCCTTAACTGGTCTTCGAAACTACAGCATTTGGATAATGTATCTGAAATCCTGAGAAGCAAATACATCAGGAACACTGGGTCATACTACGTGCCGCACGCGGAGTAATACATTACAAATTCATTCAAATCGGGAAACGTATCTAAGTGCTAACTTCTAATCTATCACTGCCTTTTTATTTAGAATAGGAACTGTGATGTAAAATGTGACTATAGTTTAGTCTTGATAGAGGAAATTATAAAGGAGAGTATGTTGGTTTATTCCCTGTGTTACTGAAACACTGAAAAAGTTCATCAAAGGGGGATAGTAAGAAGCTAGTCAAGAGGCCTGATGAAACGAGAACTCCAGTTTTCCCTGTCACCAGCTTTCCATTCAGCTTCGGAATAGCCTTAAAATTTATTATTGCCGCTGCTGTATAATCTCTAAGCATAATAGGTCTTGCTAAAATTATGTGCTTCCCAATGCGGATAAATTACGTTCATGTGGAGAAACAGATCCATGCTGAAAAAAAAGTGAAATCCATTATATGACAAATGACATCACATCCTATGTTGAAGCTGGTAAGAAAAAGCTTCATATAATGAACTACATACATTTCTACTGATGCTTCTTCTCAGAATCTTAAAACCAAAGTTGTCAACCGCATTACCTGCGCCGCACCTTGAAACGGTCAGTGGGGATACAAAATGGGTGAGGTGAACAAAGGAATCTGTATGAGAGGCTGGGAGTTTGGTGGACTGTATGGGTACTGTAGTAACTTTTACCCTGTGGATTGGGTGCTGAATTAGTTGTTTGGGTGCTTTGAGTGTTCAGTTAGAGCAATCTTCTACGACTGAATGTGTTGGTAGTAGTGGTAGGGGAGAGTATAGATGTGGGTGTGATGAACTGGAATTATGGTATGGGTGAGGGGCAGGTCATGTGATTGTACCCTCAGCATATAACAGCGATAGGGTTAATGGTAGCAGTGCACTGAGCAACTGTTTCCAAGTTTTCTCCAACTAGGCAACCTCACGGTTTTCGCAGTTTCTTGGTATTGTGACGAAGAATGAAGCAAAATTTTATCGGATTCTCTGTATTATAAAGCATTTTTTTTAAATTAACAATTTGATCTATATAGTCCTGCCCAGTGACATTTTCTATTTTATCTGTGCTATCATGTGACAGTTGTATTTATCTTTGTTGGTAAATTTGGACAGGACCAGTTAGTTATAGACATTCGTAACTTCCTTACCAAAGAAATGTGTCTTTTATGCTTAATAAAATTATACAGCAACTGCAATAATGAATTATGCAAGAGTAACTGTTGTTAAAGAGTTAAGAAAATTTACAGTTAAGAGCATTTTTTAATCCAAGGAACCAAAGGCCAGGAGCCCGCAAATTGTTCCTTAAAAAAAAAAAAAAAAAAAAAAAAGCCAAATTCATAATCCGTTCAATTCGAAATCCCTGCAAGACTAGAGATCATAGGCAGTAGGAAACACAGAGGGAGACAGTTTCACAAGTGACCTGTAGCATACATGAAGAACCAGGAGAAACGGTTAACTCTTGCATTAGAGAGTTGGACATAATAGGGATGAGACTTTGTTGCTACACGGGTGCTACGTCCTCGCCGTGGTGGTAGAGGAATGCAAGCAGACAGTTCAGAGAAGCAGTGACCATTGACGTAGCGAGAGAAAAGAGATAAAGATGCAACAGTGCGGCGATGAGACAGAGGTTGAAAGGAGCCAGTAAGAGGAGGAGAGTTAATGAGACGAAAAATCTTTGACTCCACCTTGTCGAGAAGAGCTGTATGTGGGGAGCCTCCCCACACATGAGATTTGTACTCTACACAATAGGGTGGAGTGAAAATAAGGGTCAAAAATCACATCACAGATTGATTGAATATAATAACTAGCAAAAGTTGCCAATGCTGTTAATCTAAAGATACAAAAATGTTATTGAAATAGGGCTAAATTTTCTGCCCTCTATCATGTTTTTTTACCAACCTGTGACACAAATGACAAATCCTTGGCATCCATTGTATTATACAGTATAATATAATTATTATAATATGCAATGTACAAATGTACATGACCCCTATATGTGCAGCTCAAGCCAGCAAGCACAACACTTACAACAAATCTAAAAAGTTACAGTGTGGTGCGATGTTCACTCTTAGTGTTAAATGTTGGCATGATAGCTCGAGCATATATTCTTGCTTGAATAAAGCCATCTCGAGCATAAATTCTTGCTTGAATAAAGCCATCTCGAGCATATATTCTTGCTTGAATAAAACCATCCCTTGCATCTTCTCCAACAACAGCTATTGATGGCTCTGTGACTGCCTCTACGCACCTTTCCACTGGTTGTATATGATGTGGAAAACGCGGAATTTCAGTGGCAAGAGTTGTTTCGTTAAGAACCACACTTTCCAGGTCAGCATCGGAGATTGATTTTGTGATTGGAGGTTCGGTAAGGACACACTTCTGCCAGTCAATCAAATCAATGTACTCCTCGGCATTGAGACTGAGAGATGGTTCTTGAGGACATTTGATACCACGTTAACCTGTCTTGGAGGCTCGAACTCGCATGATTCGTCCAACACCCACCTTGCGATAAGTTGTTGCTCGTCAGTTACCATGGTCAGCATAATGTTCTCAGGGTGGCCAAAGTAGCCATTTCGCTGAATCTGGATCTACTACAGCTTTCAGATCTTGCGACAGGTAGCGTGACCTCTTAATCTGCATCTACAGGTGCTTTGAGCCATCCTTGCATGAAGGTTTAGACTTGATCGTGAACCAGACTGGAGCGTAAACCTTCAGAATGAATACAGCAATTGAGATTATCGCTAGGCCATTCTGTCGCAACGTACAAACGCAGAACTCGATTGGCCAGTGTGACCCAGCGGGACATAACGAGTTTTTCTGGCTGACAATGTGACAAAGAGGCAGAGCAATTACCAGTGACTACGGCTTGGCAAATATCTGGTAAATACTGCTGATCTGAACTCAAATGTTCAAGAATGACATATGGAAATTCACATGTTATTGGCTCAAAAGCAACAACTGACATTTCCTCACAATTTACCAATAAAGAACAGATTGGCCATGAGAAACTCCTTGGTCCAGTCGTGCAACCATCCAGATGTTCGAACAAATGATTTAGAGGAAGTTCGTTTGCATGGAGAAGGCAAACAAACCACTGCAGAGGACGTTTAACATGTTCTTCAAGGAGTCTTATAACACTGCCCTTCTTCCCTGTGTTCACTGCAGTGCCATCACACCCAGTTGCCACCAGCTTCAGAATGTCTATGCCATTTTCATCATGAAAATGGATCATGACCCGCTTTATGCTTGCAAAACTGCCACTTACAGTTTTAATGTGACCCAGATAGTTGAAACCAGGCTCCTGTACCACTGATATATGTTCCTCTACCAGTGGCGGATCCAGGATCTCGGAAAGAGGGGGGGGGGTGCTGTTTGTCAGCGTAAGGGGCACCAAGCGCAAAAGGCACGAGACAATAAGCTAGGGGGTCTGGGGTGAGCGGTAGCTCCTTCAGTGGGGTCCAAAACGCTTTTTAACATTTTGGAAGCATTTTGGGGCAAGTTGTAGTAGTTTTATGGTGGTTAATATTTAAAACCTGTAACCAATAATTCGTGTTAGATGGAAACCAGTTACAGATCTCTACCGATTTATTGAAATTGAAATGTATTGCAGAGTCCAACAATTATCTACCAATTGATCAAAATTAAAACATATATAGATTCAAATCATTCTCTACCTATTGATCAAAACTGAAATATAGATCATTCAAACCATTCTTTACCAGTTGACAAAAATTGAAATATATTATGGATTAGTTTTCAGCTCTTAGGGGCGCCATTCACAGCTGAAGGGGAGGGGGGCAGCCCCCCCACCCCCTGGATCCGCCACTGTCCTCTACAGTCACTCTCCGGTGAGCTGTGTCATCAACTGTTTCAAGAGTCAATGTTCATCCTTTCTGCCATCAATATATAGGCCCTGTATTTCAGCAGTAAGACTTGCCGCTTCAGCACGGATGGTTTCACGATACTTCTGCCGTTCTCTTCAAGCTTTGCTTCTGTGGATGATATCACTGCAGTCCTCAGATGTTACTTTGTCATAGTATTCCAAGACTGCAGATGCAATCTCTGCCACTGCTCTATCTGAAACTGCATGTCGTTCCGAAGCCATCACAGTATTCTCTAGCCGACGTCTCTGCTGTGATGCTGCTTGAGAAGTACATGCAGCAGTAGAAGGGTGTAATGCCTGCAAAGTATATGAAACAGTATCAAATAATATTTCAGTGTCACTATCTGTACTTTCAGCAGGTTCATCTTCTGCAGAACTGCTAAAATGCTTTCATTTTTCTTTGATGTCGATAAACTGGCACTAGCTTCAAGGTGATACTGGGCTAGCCTGTCTTGTTCCTTCGACTTTCTTCTTAGACACTCCTGTAACCTCTTTGTAGCTATGTTGTCAAGTGGCCCTACCACCTTGCGTGTGGTTTCTTGATCTTGAAGAAAAGACATTTCAGACACTGGAACCTTGCAAGACTTTGCACACGAACATGATGAATGGTTAGCACATTTGCATGCCGCAATGTCGAAAATCTTCCTCGCTTGCACCTTGAATTCGGTGACTTTCTGTTCATACTGTTTATTCCTTTTCGACATTGGGTATCTAACAAGTTTAAGATATTTATTGTGGTGATTTCGTATCAGCTGTATAATGCGGGTTGATGTCACATTAGGTATTGATGCTCGGGTCCAAGTTTCTTTAATTTTGACAGCCAGGACATAAGACACTTTTGCAACAATTGGTTCTTTTTTGAATTACTCTTCAAATCCAGTCTGACCCACTGATAGTCCACAAGCATGTCTTCATTGGCTGGCAACCTGTGCAAGTTCATTCTATTAGGATTACCGAAAATCTGTCATGCCGGAGGTTTTCTCGGATGACGCTCAGCCATCTTGTCACCTGCTCCAACACTCAAACTGCATAAGAAATGTAACAGAACATAGTAGGCTTAACAAACTAGAAGTATTATATGCATTATATAATATATACACTCAGGTACACATAAAACACTTGAGAAGCATGTATCTGAAACCTTATTTGCCTTGTCCTTTAATGTATTTGATATGGACTGAACATGTCCTGGCATATAAAATTAGCAATTTTTGTAAGTAGATGAGTTTGGGAGAGTGTGTAAGAAACGGAATCTAAAGGTGAATGTGGGGAAGAGTAAAGTGATGGTCTTCGAGAGAAGTGAAGCCAGTGAGTGTACAGTGAGATTGGATGGGAAGGAAATGGAGAATGTGAGTGAATTTAAGTACTTGGGCAGTGTGATGAGTAAGGATGGTAGTCTGGAGGGTGAAGTGCTCGAAAGGGTACAGCAGGGAAGGAAGGTTGCTGGTTCGTTGAAAGCAGTGATAAGAAACAGGGAGGAGAGCATGGAAGTGAAAAAGTTGTTACATGACAGTATTGTGATACCAACTCTGACATATGGAAGTGAAGCTTGGACCCTGTTGGAAGGACAGAAGTCAAGAGTGAGAGCAGTGGAAATGAGTTATTTGAGAGGAGCATGTGGAGTCACATGGAGAGACAGACTAACAAATGAGGAAGTGAAGGATCGTTGTGGTGTGCTTGAGGACGTGATGGGAAGCGTTAGGAGAAACACGTTAAGGTGGTTTGGGCATGTGGAGAGGATGGAGAGTGAAAGATTGATGAGGAGAGTGTATGTGAGTGAGGTGGAGGGGGCGAGAGGGAGGGGGAGGCCGAGGATGAGATGGAGGGATGGAGTGGAGAGGTATATGAGAGAGGGGGGTGTGAGTTGGGAGCGTGGTAGTGAAATGGCAGGGGACAGAGTGACATGGAGGCGATTTGTTTGTGGCCACCCCGTTCGGGATTGAGGCGTCTGGCAATAGATAGATAGATAGGAGAGAAAATGTTGATTTTAGAATGCCAAAATTTACTTGCAAGATATGTAAGACAAATGAAAACTTTTAGGCGGTATTACATGTCATAATTAAATTTTTCATTTTTTCACTCCACCCTACTACACAGGGGAGAATAAAAACCATGTATAAAGTCAACATTTGCGCAAGGGTAAAGAAGGCACGAAGTCAGCTTATCACACCTATTCTCTTGGATGCAGATTTTACAAGAGAGGTAATATGTTATTTCCAAGTTAAATCCCAAGACAGTGAAACCTCAAGTACGTTTAAAGATCACGCAGGATTGAGCTGGACATTGTTAAAAGTTAGAGGGTACTCCTGTGGAAGACTCTGTCGGGTTGATAGATGTACGAACTGAGTTTTTGATGCACTGAAAACAAGATTGTTTTTACCCAAATCAGAGATGTGAGCTAAGTCAGACATTAGTTGTACCACAGTCTCATCACTTGTTTGTTGAAGCAACTGCAAGATGGACGCTGCAGAATGCGAATGGAAAGGTAAAGGGTGGAGTCATCAGCATATGAGTGCACAGGGTTAGATGTACAGACTAGGTTGCTGATGAATTAAAGGAAGAGAATTGGTAATAGGACAGGGCCCTGAGGAACAAACACTATTCATAGTTCTAGGAGAAGAACGGTGACCGTCTACAGCAGCAGCTATTGAACAACCAGAAAGGAAGCCCGAGATGAAGACACAGACAGAAGGATAGAGACCGTTAGAGGACAGTTTTGAAATTTATGCCAGACTCGATCGAAAGCCTCTGAGATGTCGAGTGCATTGGCAAAGCTATACCTAAGGAGTAATCCTATCCACCCGTCTATTCTCCCCCATGTCTGTTCTCCTCATGGACCTACTTTCCTCAATGGACATTTATTCCCCACTTAGACCAACTTCCTCCAAGGACAAGTTCTCCCTAATAAGCTAATTTTCCATATACACCTACTTTTCTGCAAAAGCCTATGTCTACAATTAAATTATTTGCTCCCTTGATCTATTTCCTCCCCATGGACCAGTTTTGATCATAAACCAAAGGATCTTTTCATGGACTTAGGTTAACGACATGAACATTTACACCCATTAATATTTTTCAACATTGAGCCTATTTTCCCCATGACATTTTCTCACATGGAAATCTACCCCCCACTGATAAGTATGGGATTCATAAACAGACCTCTTAAACAATGTACGGACGGTATTTTCACTATGGACCTATTTTAACCCACTGAACCTACGAGTATATACCTACGGCAGCATGATTCTCCAGCAATATCCCTCATGGACCAATTTTCCACTCACTGACCTATTCCAACAGGAATCTATTCACTCAAATGACCTGTTCACATGGGCTCATTACCCGTATCTCATTACCTTCCCATCCACCTACACACACATCCATCAACCCACACACCCACAGCCTCACACAGTGTAGTCTACCTCAAAATTAAAAAAATATAAACCCGTCTCTTGCCTTGTCTTCCAGGTAGACACTCACCCACCCAATTTAAACAACGGAACAACCTAACTCCATCCAACCTCAGTTTACCAATCCAACAACCCCACCCCACCTCAGCCCACATAACTAACTAAACAACCTCAACCCACACTCGTCGCCCACTAACAACCCAATCACCCTTGTCAATTCACCATCCTACACCAACCTACTCACCCATCCGGCCACCAACCTAGCAACCCGCTTACCATGTTCCACCCACCTGGATGACTCTTAACACACACATA
>JAGKTI010036022.1:0-11146 GCA_018397915.1 Birgus latro | reverse complement strand
AGAACCATGCATGGGAAAATTAAATTGCAAGCAGGAAATTATGATTAACATTTAGGGTAATTTCTTAACACATTAACAGCATGATGAAAACAGGTTAGGCATGAAAATCTTTATGGCAACCATAGGTTAGATTAGGTTAGGACCGGACATGAAATTAACTGCTTCCTCCTTTTTTCTAGCTATTTTACTTAAGAACCATGCCTGGGAAAATTAAATTGCAAGCAGGAAATTATGATTAACATTTTTGGTAATCTTTTAACACATTTACAGCATGATGAAAACAGGTTAGGCATGAAAATCTTTATGGTAACAATAGATTAGGTTAGGTTATGACCGAATATGAAATTCACTGGCTCCCACCTTTTTCCTAGCTAGTGCACTTGAGAACCATGCATGAAAAAATTAAATTGCAAGCAGGAAATTATGATTTAAGATTTTTGGTAATTTTTTAACACATTTACAGCATGATGAAAACAGGTTAGGCATGAAGTTAGGGTACTTATGAACAAGAAGCAGCTATCCTGATGTAATAACCCACTCTATCATCTCAGACTCTGACAGGAAGACCTGGCACCTGACACACCTTTCCACTTGAGAATCACCAGCACTTATCATCAACACTTTCCACAACGTTTTTTTTTTTTATAACTGGAATCACATCACTTCACTGCACTGTACATAACAGTAAATTCCATCATCACACACATGATGAAGAAGGTGAAGAGCAGTATCAAGCACTGTAGGAGGTAGGGTATCACCACAAAAGCAATCATTTCGGCCGCCATTGTCGGAGGTGTTCACGAGGCAGTAACTGAGTGGCTAATTTCGACCGACAGACAGGCACCATGAGTGTAAACATAGCCAATTGGCGCGGGCGGGAAATTCAAACTGATGTGGTCCCAAAAAATCGAAAATTTTTCGATTTTTTTCTAATTTTTTGGCATTTTGGGGGTTGGGCAGCCCACAACATCCGAATAGTGAGTACGTCCGAGTATTGGACGTCCGAATAATAGAGGGATTACTGTACTTTCCACAATCTTTGTCTATCCACCCTGTTATATTATTTCTCCAAATCCATGAAGGCTGCATACAACTTCTTTCCCTTCTCTAGAAACTTTTCCACTTAGGATCGAAGAATGAATATCTGGTCTACACAACCTCTTCCCTTCCTAGAACCTCCCTGTTCTTCTCCAACTAATTCCTCTGTTATTTCCTTAACTCTGTCAATAAGTATCCTACCATATACTTTTCCTATTACACTGAGAAGGCAATTAACCCTATGATTACCACACACTTCTTTTTCCCCTTTTCCTTTGTACCGAGGAATAATTATACCTAACTTCCAATCCTCCAGGACTCTACCTTCCTCCCAGGCCAATCTGCACACCTTCCACATTCATTCTTTTACTATCTCTCCCCCATGCTTCTGCATTTCACCACACACTCCATCAATTCCTGGGGCTTTCCCCATTTTAACTTTCTTCATTGCTTCCACAACTTCCACCCTACTGATTTCTTCCTCTCTTCTCACAACCCTCCTTCTCCCCGCCATTCCTCACCACTTATAGTTGCATTACTTATATTCTCTATGTTCAACAATTCTTTGAAGTGTTCTCTCCATCTGTTCACTTTTCTCCCTTCTCCACTAGTAATCTACCATTTTTATCTTTCACACCCCCACTAACTTCGTTGGCACCCTGTCTAGCTCTCCTTACCTCTTTCCAGAACATTTTCTTAAATTCCCTCCACTTTGCACTCAAATTCCTTCCAAATTCCTCATCCACTCTCTTCTTACTAATCTTTTCACCTCTCTCCTCCTCTCTACATATAACTCTCTCGTCCGTCTCTTAGCTTCTTTGACGCTCCTGTTCCTCATCCACTCATTATATGCTTTCTTCTTTTGTGCCACAGCCTCTCTCACCTCTTCCGTCCACCATGCTGTTCCCTGAACCCCCTTTCGTCTTCTCTTCACCCCATACACCACCTCACATGCTGCACAGATTTCTTCTGTGAATGTCTTGCACGCAACTTCCACGTCTCCCATCTGCTCCAATCTGTATTTATCCAATCGCTCCTCCATTTCCCTTTTATATTCAGCCGTTATTCCATCCTCTTGTAACTTTTCTACCCTCCTTGTAACAAATACTTCCTCCTGTCCTTCCCTTCTTCTCTTCCTCCATCTTGTTTGGATTCTGATTCTGGCCACCACCAAGTGGTGGTCAGAAAGTCCACTCCCCCGTATACTCGTGCATCCATTACACATCTCATCCTTTCATCCACACACACATAGTCAATCATTGCCTTCCGTTCATTCGGTTCACCATCCACCCTTCTCAACACTCGCCATGTACACCTATGGATCATTTTGTGCCTGAAGAAGGTATTAGCTAACACCAACCCCCTCCCGGCACAAATTTCCACTACAGCACTGCCATTCTCATCCATCTCTGCAGGCACACCCCACTCACCAACCACTCCACCCACCTTCTCATTCCCTACTTTTCCATTCATATCTCCAGTCAGAAACACTCTCTCTTTCCTTTCAAACTTTTCCAAGCAGGCTTCCACATTTGTCCAGAACTCTTCTCTCATTCTACTTACACGATCTTGCTTTGACGCATACACGCACACAATCGCCCACATTTGTAGTCGAACTTTCACTCTTACCTACACAATCCTTGACCCAACTGATCCATACTCTCTTATATTCTCCTTCCATATGTTGCTCACAGCAATGCACACTCCTTCTTTGGCTCTCTCATTCTCACCTACTCCCACGCATATACCCCATCCATACTTTCATTCTCGCACACTCTCACCTCGCCATTTAGTTTCAGTTATTCCACATATATCCAATTTCGCACTCTCAGGCACCTGTACGATCTCTCTCTCTTTCACCTCATCATTCATACCCCTTACATTCCAAGTCACAGTCCTTACCAAGTCCTTTGTCTGGTCCTTTTTTGTCAACTTTTGGTCAGTCCTGGTCCGAGGCTTCTTGTTCATATTTTTAGTTAATTGTTTTACGGGGTGGGGCACTAACCCACCACCAACCCTTTTAGTCGCCTCTTACGACAAGCAGGGATACTGGGAGAGAATTCTTGAAAACCCCCTCATTATTCACATGCTGTTTAGGTCAAGTTCGTGCTTGATTTGTAGTGAGGACTTTCAAGAGACTTAGTGGGAATCCTTGGTGATTAAAACTTTTATGGGGAGTATTAGGGGGCAAAACTAATCGGTTAGGTTAGGTTAGAATGAAGTAGCTATGCACTGCTGTGTCCAGTCGGTGAGGTCGTATGTAAACACACTGTCTTCGGTGTCTTAAGGCAGATGTATTTGTAATAAACTATCGTTAAATACATTTTTAACAAAAAATATGAGGCTCCTAAAACTTAACTCCCCGTTTTACTTGTAAATATATGTCACTTTTTAGTGTGAATTTGATTTTGCACGAGGTTATGTATAATCTGTCTCGTGTTGTATGAAGACTCTGCCGTATTACTGCGGAAAATTCCTTAAACCAAAAGTGGTCAGTTGTTTACAAGGAGTTGCCAATCCATGCATTACCTGATCCATGACCACACCGCTCGGCACTTCGGCGCATTTGGCTCCCAGTTTGAAATGTTTAATTTTGATGTGTTTTACTCTTAGAGTTTTTGTCAACCTTCTTCAAAAATTCGGATTATTGGGATTTTCGGATTATCAGTGTTCGGATTAATGGACTTTTACTGTATTACTAACTCCTGTTTTATATACTTCTATCTAAAGCTCATATTTATCATCGACATTTGTGATCATATTCATTTTACTCCAGTCTACATTTTGGAAAAATTTCCTCAGGAAAGCAAAGTCTGCCTTCTTATAATTGTATCTATTTTCTCTGTGTTTTTTATCTCTTTCTCCTTCCCTTACTCCCGCCACTTCCATCTCAATAACCAGATGATCACTTTTACCAAAGGGGCATTGGTAGGTTATATTCCTCACATCATTTGGGTCCTTTGTGAATACTAGGTCGAGCCTTGATGGTTCGTCGTCACCCCTAATTCTTGTATTTTCTTTGATTAATTGGGTTAACATGTTTTCCATCACCAGTTCCATTAATTTATTTCCCCATGATTCCTCATTGTTCCCAGCATCCATACTTTCCCAATCAACTTCTCTACCATTAAAATCTCCCATTATTATTATTCTGTATCTTCATTTAATTAACATCTTTAGTTTAATATTGGATTCTCTTATTAACTGTTCATAATCTTCTTTTGTCCATGCACTAGTTTTGGGGGACTTATAAAATACTATTACATCTAGTTTTTCTCCATAACTGTCCACAATTTCAGTTCCCAAAAGTTCAGGAGTAGACTGTAGCACCAGTCGACCAGGGCAGTACTCCCGAGGTGGATGGCAAGCTGGTGATAGGGAGAGCTGGAACTCCAGTTTCAACAGTCCTCAGGACTCGATCCTGACCATCTCCTTTTGCTGGACATTTTCAGTGCCTCATTTACACAGAGAGTAGGCCAGCATACTCCCTTAATACCTTTATCTTCAACTGTCTACACCACACTACATGTGCATGAGATACCAAACCTTCTTCTCACACTATCTTAGCAATGGCCACTGCAATAATACTGTCAAAAGAGGTGGTACCTTGGATTGCCACCACCGGCAGGGTAGGGCTGGTGGCACAGGGTCCTCCCGGTCGCCATCATGTGACTGTGCTTGCAGCAACCGTTGCAATTTCCAATCTTGCTTTTCGGCAGAAAAGTGAAGGTGCAGCCTTATTGTTTACAAATATCCGTGGCCTTTGGACCAACCTAAATTCAGTTCATTTTTTCCTACACTCCATATCCCCTCAGGCCCTATTCCTCACAGAACCATAAATCTCACCCCATACTAAAATATCCCCATTTTGTTTTCTTGGTTACCATCTTCTCACAAACTTCAGTAACAAGGGCGGCACCTGCTGTTATATTAAATCTCAATATGCAGTAGATACTATCTTAAACTTCACTTCATCCAATTTTGATTACTCATTGTACAAACTAAATTATCTAAATATTACCAAATATATCTGTGTAGTCTATCACTCCCCCAATGCCTCTTCAGAACCCAGTGTATTTGACTCAATATCCACGCAGTTGAGTAACCTCAACCTTGCGCTTAGTACCAAAATTACCATTTTGGGTGATTTTAACGTACATAATGTTGAATGGTTATTGCGTTCTGCCAGGAGTGCGAGCTGTTTGCAGAATCGTTTAATCTTACTCTGCTGGTAAAGCAACCAACCAGAATACCAGATAATCCTGACCATAATTCCCACCTCTTGGATCTATTCCTGACAAACAATCCAGATCAATACAGGATAGAGGTATTGGTACCACTTGGATCCTCTGACCACAATCTCACCAAAGCCTCATTAGTTAGCCCCCCCAAACCTCCCCGTTCTGAACCTGTTAGGGTGACCCAATGGCACTTTGATAGGGCAAACTGGGATGGATTTAGAAATTATCTTGCTGACATTCTGTGGCAGTCCTTCTTCTCTAGTGATGCCAATTCTGCCCAGTCCCATATTAGTGATTTTATACTAGCTAGTATAGATTTGTTCATACCAGGTCAACAGTTCACTAAAAGATCGAACTCTCCAAAATAGTTTGATAGCAGCTGTGCAAGAGCAACTGCCCAAAAGTTATTAGCATACAACACTTACTTAATATCAAAAACATCTGAATCACTCTGTCAATTAAAAATTGCTAGAAACCATGCAAAAGCTGTAATAAATCTCGCTAAATCAAACTTTCTTCATAATCAAGCATCAAAACTACTTAACAACCCTAATGACAGTAGAATATTTTGGTCAACTCTTAATTCTTTCAATAATAACTTTATCAAGTCATCATCCATTCCCCCACTAAAATCTTCAGATGGCAACATTACAAATGACCCACATAGGAAAGCAAATATCTTTGCCAGCACATTTGCCAGAAATTCTACCTTGGAGGAAGTCAGCCAGAACGTCCCAGTATTAGAACTTGACTCTCCTGAAATTGTCCCACTTAAAATACAGACAAGATACGTAAAATCCATCCTAGACAATTTACCTACCAACAAAGCTCCAGGCCCAGATGGAATTCCCCCAATTGTTTTGAAAAAGTGTTTCCCAGAACTTGCTCCTGTTCTTGCTAAACTCTTCAGACAATGCATACGCACTTCTTCGCTTCTTAGTTCATGGAAAGAAGCCAATATCCACCCAATTTCAAAGATAGGAAGTTCCTCTGACCCCTTTGATTACAGACCAATAGCTGTCACATCTTCTCTTGGTAAAGTATTTGAAATTTTAATCAATAAGCATATAGTTAAACACTTTGAATCCAACAACTTAATTAGCGATAAAAAATATGGTTTTCACCACGAAAGATCCACCATTGACGTACTTAATATCCTGACTCATATCATTCATCAATCAATCGACCTATATGGAGAAACTCACGCAGTAGCCCTTGTTATTTCTAAGGCTTTTGACACAGTATGGCATCATTCCCTGCTGTCCAAACTCCCTTGCCATGGACTGACGTCTTTTATTCCTCTGCTTGCCTCATATCTCAGCGACAGAAGAATAAGTGTAAAAGTAGATGATGTATATTCCAATTTCCACTCAGTTAATGCCAGCGTTCCACAGGGGTCAGTTCTGGCACCAACCCCGTTCCTGGTTCATATTAATGATCTTTTATCTGTCACCCACAATCCCATTCATTCATATGCAGATGACTCAACACTTCACAGTTCATTCACACTCTGACACCCATTTTCAAAGTCAGATATCTCTAATTCTCAACTCAGCACAGCCATTTCCATAAATCAAGACTTATCTATGATCAGTGAATGGGGGCAAAACAACCTTGTTTTATTTAATGCTAGTAAAACCAAATATATACAATTTACCAATAGACAGATATTGCCTGATTCATATATTACCTTCAATGCTACTAATATTCCCCTCTCCAAAAGTATTGAAATTCTCGGCATCTCACTTAACAGTGCCCTCAGCTGGACCTCTCATGTCAGATCACCTGCTAAAACCGCCTCAAAGAAACTTGGATTATCATACAGAGTCTGTAACTTCTTCACCGACAAGCAGATAGCTACAGTTTACAAAAGTAATGTGTGCTCTCAGCTTGAATATTGCTCACCCATGTGGAATGGATGTGGAGAGGTTGCATTAAAACAACTAGACAGAATTTAGAAGAAAGCTGTTGAAATTATTAATAACCCTCCTATTACAAATAATTTACTCCCTTTATGAGTAAGAAGGAATGTTGCCTCCCTTACATTATTTTACAAATATTTTTATGGCAAATGCTCAGACGAAGTTGCATCCATTGTGCCACCTCTCCATGCCTTCCCTCGTGCTACACAGGCATCTGGCAGCGCTCATGACTGGAATGTCACGCTGCCATATTGCTGAACTTCCGCCTATCAGAATTCTTTTATTCCCCGAACTCCATCTCTCTGGAACTCGCTTCCTCAGAGATGCTTCCCTCCAAACTTCAATCTGCAGATGTTCAAGTCCAACTATTACAGATATTTCATGAATGGAGGACACCAGTAACCTGATGTATGTTTTTTTGTTTTTTAATTCATTTGTTTTTCCCTCTTCTGTTCTGTTATTAAAAAAAAAAAAAATCAATTTCTATAATTTTTGCTCTTAGGTCATTATGGGTTAAAATCATTATATCTCCCCCAAACTTACCTTCTCTATCCTTCCTCCAAATATTACAATTGTTCCATCCAAATAATTTTGTATCGACATCTCGGGGCAATTTTGTCTCCACCAGGCAAACAATTTCAGGTTTATTTTCATTTATGTAGTCTCCAATTTCCCTTTCTGAGATATTAACCCATCTACATTACTATACATGATGCTTAGATTTACTGCACTGGTTATTTCTTTACTTATTCTTCTCTTTTTCCTAATCATATCCATCTCCCTTGTTTCCTTCACTTTTAATTCCTCACATACCACTTCCTTACTTTCACCATCAATCTCCAAAAAAAAGTTTTACATTCTTCCTCTGTCCTCGTGTCATTTTTTTCCTTTCTTCAAAGATTTTAAAACTTCTCTTTCTTCTTCATTCAAATCTTTTCTTACTATAATATTTTCTATTCCTGCCTCTTTACTTAGTTTCCAGGTCACTTTAAGTATATCATTTTCTGATGACAGCTTAACTCTCACTGGTATTGCTTTCCCTTTGTTATATGGTCGTATCCTCCTTACTTTCTCAATTTCTTTTTCTCGTGTGTTTCCTTCAGGATCGATCTTGCCCAAAATTTTTCACACATGATTTGAGTCTCTCTCGAGTCTCACAGATCTACCTTTTCTTCCTCCTCCCTGTTTCCAAATATTACCACACATCTGTTCCTTTCTACAGTTTCTCTCACTATTTTCTCCTTTTTCTTCAATATTTTCACTACATTTTCTTCCATTTTTTTCTTGTTCACTTCCCTCTCTTCCTGAATGATTTCCCTTAAGCTGACCACTTCTTTTTGTTCTTCTTCCACATGTGCCCACTTTGCCTTTTGCTTTTCTAACACACTACTCACCTTCTCCATTTTGTTACTGCTCTCTTCTAGTTTTCTCCTTAATTTGATATTTTCTTGTTTCAAATTCTCAGTCTCCTGGTTCGCCGTTTCATTGGCCTGTATCAAACTCTGTGTAGTATTTTCGGTATTTTCAGGCATGTTTCTTGATACTAGATCCTCCATTTTCTTTTCTAGTTCACTAATTCTCATAATCAACATTTTGACTTATTCCATCACATTTGTTTCACCGTCAAATCCTGAAAATTCCGGTCCCTCAGTGTTTACATTGTCGGCCATGTGTGTGTGTATGTCTTTGTGTGTCTGTGAATGAGTGAGTAAGAGAGTGAGCGAATGAGTGAGTGAGCGAGAGAGTGAGACAAGGTGTGGGGATAGTAGGTCAGTTTGGCTTTCTTGTTTCCCTCCCTGTCCTCCCCTCCTCCCTCACTCCTGCTTTACTCCCTCCCCATCCCCCTGCCCTTCCCTTCCCCCCACCCTCCCTCACCCCCACTTGCCTCTCTCCCCATCTTCCCTCCCCCCTCTTGTCTCCCACCCCCTCTCTTGTCTCCCTCCCCACCCTCCCTCACCCCTGCTTGTAACCCCCCCTGGGTTAGCAGGGGAAAGTCCAAATGTCATTTTTATTGGACTTTTGCTTTTTTCAGAATGGCTTGGACCCCAGGTAGTCCATTATAGTGAGGTTTTACTGTAAATTGCTTTCTGCAGTACCATCATCTACACTGTTTGCATGTCCTTTTCACATATGCAGATTTAGAACAGCACTTGCCAGGCTTTTTTGTTATGTGTCTAAGTAAGTACTGTATTAATAATATCTGAGATAATATTATTTAAACAGAATCTTTATGTATGTATTTGCATTCTTCATCATTTCTATCACCTTAGTCTCTCCTGGAGCCCCTTGACATGGGATGGCTGTGATAGGACTGTGTCCAGGCTGCTTTGTTTTCATATAGTTATGCCACATTGTTTACTGTACTGTACATATATTTTCTGTGTGCATTTTGCCAAACTCTCAGGAATCCAAGTACTATATTGGATAGTACAATAACTGTATAACCTGGTGGCCTAGAGGGTTCAGGCACTCCTACCGGATGGGGCTTACAGGTTTACATCCAAGGGATGATAGGGATGTATTGCTCACTTAATGCCATTCAGGGATAAATTGAGTCTGGTCACCTTTTTCATAAATGTTACACTGAGTAGCCTAGCCCAGGACCCCTGTTTTCCTTATGGGGGCAAAAAAGTCTTCGATTATAGATAGATACCGTTTTTTGCCAGGGACTGTATCTGAGAGGAGTGGCTGTGACAACATGATCCGGTATCAGTTTCTGTGATGTACTGTTCTCTGTTTTGCCCTTTTCTGTGACCTTCAGTTTTGTTATATGTTTCTTTTTAAGCTTTCATCTTTGTCACCATCATAAAATCTCCTATACAAGTATATCACCACCCAAAGCTATCCATTTCAACCCTATATCCTTAAAACTCTTCTACAGTATTACCCATGAGAAAAAGATTAAAATCACTCATTAAATGCAATAGTGTTTGATACAGTACTGTACATATGGAACTGTAATACAGTGCAGTCATTCCTTCTGTAACGCGGCTATGTTGACTGACAACATGCCGCGCTATACTTTTCCATGCCCATATGTTTCCATCATAAAGGGCTAACCTATTCTGGACATTTTCCAAAGTTATCCTTTTCACCCCAGATCCCACCCAAACCCTCCAAAAACACCCTACGACATTCATTGTGGTAGTCATACACAGGAAGTTATTAAAAATACATAAGACAGGTTCCTAGACATTAATACAAAAAATTTAGATCACTGACTGGCTCTGCTGGCAACACTCACTGTCCCCGGCGCTTCCAGACCCCATTCTTTGTAGTCACTGTCGAGATGTGGTTGGCTGGTCCCCTGGTCCCCTTCATCATCAGAGTCAAACCCTTTCAAGTTCATGGAGGAAACAGTGGACATAACCTTTTTGTCAGGTTCAGCACTGTCTTCCGGGCTTAATTGTTGCCAGAGGATGGTTGTTGTAAAGCTTCTTTGCGAACTCGAAAAAAGTCTCTTCAGTTACTGAGCATTCACTCTCTCCCTAAACATCTCTGTGTACTTCCTTGCATCACTGGCCATAATGCAGCAGTCTGCTCAGCTCTATCCTTATTTGTGTCCTGGTTGTTGATGACAAAGGTGAGCCTCTCTTACAAATCCACAATTTCTCTGTGTGCTCCTTGCTGTCCCTCCCGGTGGCCTTTCCTTTGGCTCTCCATGTTATACACTCCCTTCCTGCAGCTGGTCCAACAGTTCCTCAGTGTCCAGGGTGGGCTCTGGGGCAAGGAGCTCCTGTATGTCTGAAGTGTTGTTGTTCCAGACTACCAACTCTTCTTGCAGTCCACTGCTCGCTTTATGTCATCTCGTACGACAGTTGACTTTTGGTGGCCATCTGAGCTCCAATGCCTGACAACTTGCCGTGGTACATCTGTTTGTGACCATGTTATATATATTTTTTTTTAGTCACACTATAGGTGACTATGTAAGTACAAATCCACGTT